>JAPPVO010000003.1:42639300-42912140 GCA_030407325.1 Camellia japonica | reverse complement strand
TACTTGAGATCAAATTCGGAGAGCAACAGCAACCAACGAGCTAGCCTACCGTAAGCGCTGGTTTCTCGAAAAGATATTTGATGGGATCAAGTCGTGAAACCAACATTACAGAATGAAGCTAACAGGTAGTGCCGCAGCTTCCTGGTAGCCCATACCAAGGCCAAACAAGCCTTCCCAACGGAGTGTAGCAGGTCTCGTAATCCAACATCTTCTTGCTCAGATAGTAGATGCCCTTTCCACTTTATCTTCCGACTCTTGTGCGAGCATGCAGCCCATTGTAGTCTCAGTTACTGACAGGTACAATATCAACGGTTTTCCCGGCTTTGGTGGTGAACACGGGTGGATTCTGTAGATATTCTTTAATCTGTTCAAATGCAGCTTGGCATCGGCCGTCCCATTGGAACTTCTTTCCTTTCTTCAGAAGACAAAAAGTGGTTCACAAGTTAAGGTTAGTTTAGAGATAAACCGCCTTATGAATTGCACTTTACCCAGAAAGCCTCGCACCTCCTTTTCAGTCATTGGTGGTGGCATTTCTAAGATGGCCTTGATTTTGGAAGGTCGACTTCGATGCCCCTTTGTGTAATCAGAAATCCCAGCATTTTTCCCGCTGTAACACCAAACGTACACTTCTGAGGATTCAACCGCAGCCGAAATTCTCTGATCCTTTGAAAAACTTTTGCAAGGCGGTGTAGTGGCCCTCTCTTTCTTTGGACTTGACAATCATGTCGTCCACATACACCTCGACCTCTTTATGGATCATATCATGTAATATTGTGGTTGCAGCCCGTTGATATGTAGCCCCAGCGTTCTTCAACCCAAATGGCATCACTCTGTAGCAATATGTACCCCGGGGTGGTAAAAACAGTCTTCTCCCGGTCTTCGGGTGCCATTACTATCTGATTATAACTGAAAAGCCATCCATGAACGAAAGCAAAGCATGCCCCGCTGTGAAATCTACCAACTCGTCGATATGTGGCAAGGGAAAGTCATCCTTCGGACTGGCTTTGTTTCAAATCCCTGAAGTCCACACATACCCGGATTCTGCCATCCTTCTTCGGCACTGGAACAATGTTGGCCAACCAAGTCGGGTATTCGGATACCAGCAGGAAGCCTGCGTCAATCTGCTTGGTGACCTCTTCCTTGATTCTTGATGGCCCAATCAGGGCGGATCCTTCTGAGAGTTCTGTTTGACAGGTCGGGCCTCGGGGTCAAGAGGGATCCGGTGCTGTACAATCTCAGGATCGATTCCAGGCATGTCTTCGTAGGACCACGCGAAAACATTTTTGAAATCTTTTAATAAAGCGACTAAGCGCTCGCGTTCCTCCGAAGACAACGTGGACCCGATCTGGACCAGCCGCGGGTCCTTCTCAGTACCAATGTTCACGGTAGTGATTTCATCCATTAAGGGTTTAACAAACCTCTCCTGTTCTTGTTCAATTAGTCGTTGCAAAACCGGAGGAATTTCGTCCTCGTCGTTTTCATCAAAATTTTGAAAGTCCTGATTTAAGCAATAAACCAAAGGCACAGAAAAGTACTCGGAAACCACAGTCACCTCATTCTCATTAGATACTTCCGAACCGTCCAATTCTTCTGTTACAACAGACTCAAAAGAGAAAGAAAAAGACGACCTGGACAGGACTGTGGCATCCGGGTTATCACCCCCAGGAATACCGAACTCAGACTCAGACGAGCTGGAACCTGATTCCGACTCACAAGACTCGGAATCAGATTCCGGCTCACTACCTGACCGGTGCTGCTAGATAAAAATCCCTCCTCGTACTGCCAGGTGAGGGAGGGTGCGATGGATGCATCCAAAATAGCTGATGGTAGGCCCGCAGCCGTTTCATCTCCGATCATGGACACCGAGGAGTTATCCCCAAGCACAACTGGTCGATCGAAGGATCTGAAAGTAGACATGCCAGTGCTACCCCCATTTCAAACTCTGTGTCCGCAGACTCCGTTTCTTGCTATGCTCAGTCTCAACTGTTGGGTCTGTCTGCTTTTCAACAACATCATCCCCAAGCAACTGAGGTCAAAGAAAATTTCGAACCCCGGCACGCGCTTCTTTTCTGCGTTTAACCACGGCTCCGGAAAACCACAGAATGGAAAATCCTCCCCCTCCCGGACGAAGCGTCCGTTCAGGGTACCTCGGATGGGCCGATGCATCAATTCAAAGGGTTTCCCATCTGTTTTGCTTTGGCTCTTTCCAGCCATCTCTTTTCCTTTCCTTACCCAATCTTCCTTGGTGGGCGTATAACCCAGGCCAAAGGTATGGGGGTTGTGCGGCACTTCGGCCAATGCTGCAATGCCCTTACGGCCGCTCTTTCCTAATCCCATCCGGGGATGTATTGGAGCTTGTTCATGAGATACACTGCTTGGGCACTGACATATATCCCTTCATTCGTAGCCATGATATCTGTCGACCTGAGCCTCGGCAGGTAAAACCTGATATGAACACATCTTCCATGCCATGCTCGATTTCTAGAACAGGCGTGGATACCTCTGGTGGTGGGTGGATCTGATGAATTCCCAAAGACAATGGCTACTCCCTTCCCGTAGGGGTATTTCACCATTTGATGCAAAGTAGACGATACGCCTTCACCTGATGCAGCCACGGCCGCCCTAAAAGCAATTGAAGATTGCAGGGACCTCTAAGACATGGAAATCTATCTCGTGCTGCCCCGCCCAACCTTTGTCTGAACTTAACTGTTCCCATCACTTCTCTACTTGTATTGTCATATGCCCGGATGACCTGGGCTGTTGGTACAAAATCCATGGTTTTCAAGCCGATCGCATATGCTGTTCTGCTGGACAGACATTGATGGCTGACCCGGTATCAACAAGTACCACGGTATCCACTTATTTCTACACTCCACGGAGATGTAGAGGGGTTTATTGTGATTTATGCCCTCGGGCGGAATTCTTTGTCTGAAAAGGTCAACGTCGGGGAACCTCCTCCCGGAAAGACCAATCCCACCAGCTGCTCTGGCGTGGTTTCTATTGAAAGCTTCGCTTTGTCCATGGCTGTAAAACAGCCTTCTATGCACCCGTGATGCCATGAGCAGTCCCCAAATAGAGATGCCCGCTTGTATCTTTTTCAGCTGTTTGAGTACGGCTTCTTCCTCAAGCTGCTTCTCCTTTTGCTTCTCGGCTTCCCTATCCTTCCCTGAGGCCTCTGGTTGATCCAAGTGTGGGGTTTGAAATACCGCCCACTCCTCGTCATGTGTCGACCTCTCCAAGGTACCAAGTGTTATCAGGTTGGTTATCCCCCAATCTTCGCGTATGGGCAAGACATAAGTCTTCATCTTCCCACCACATTCCATCAGCGCTGACAACACCTGTCCGGCCCTGGTATGACTATTTGTTTTGCGCTCGCAGCACCTTCAGTCACATGCCGCAACATTCTCGGTTCCTGTGCACACAGCAGTTTCAACTCCCACATGGGCCTTCTGCTTCCTGATTCTCTGGAATCTTCAAAACTGCTTGTTCTGACATGACTGACTGTTCAATCATCTCCGTACTCAAAATGTTCCAATCTCGGGCGAAATTCTTGACACCGGCCCCCCGGCGATGTGTTCTGCTCTTCGACCCTTCCGGCCGTCGCTGATATTCTCATTCCTGCTGAACTCTGCTCTGCCTGAAATTCTCCTACACATCGGGTTGATCGTCCAACCACCCGGTAACTTCCGCTGAATCCTCATAATCGAACCATGCAACTGCCGCGTCCTCTGGGTATTGGTCACTGTAAAACTGGAGATCGGCCAGGTCCTCCCACAGCTGTTACATCATCTGTTCCCTGTCCCAGACTATCTCCTGGATTCACACACAGTTCTCCTCCCTGTTGGCAATTCTACTCCGGGCCCATCTTGCCTATTGATGAAATGTAGTCACTCGGACTATATGTCTTACCCACTAACTCCCAGATTCCGCGGACTCTGACTCAACAACCTGTTTCTCCTTGGAATCTCTCTTCCCTGTTCTCGGTGGTCACCGCCGCTGGCTTAGATTGGGTCATGGAGATGTCCATCATGCACAAGTCGGTGCAATCAGGGAAAACACCTCTGGTTTAGGCAGGTGGGTAGGTGTGATATAGATACTAGGGTCGTAGGACACGGTCCCAGTATAGATGAAATTGAGTCTTTTGGGTGGTGGAGCTTGGTTATGTGCGGGGAGGGGATTTGTAGTAACATTGGTTTTTCGGGAGGCAAAATCCCATTGTCGATGAGATCTTGGATCTCATGACGCAACCGAAAGCACAGATCGGTGTCGTGACCGTGCTGTTGGTGAAATGCACAATACTTGGCCGGGTTATGGGTAGGAGGGAGTTTTTCTGGTAAGGGCCGCGGCTCCTAGGGGCTTCAGGTGCCCTTTTTTGATCAAAACCCCCAGAGCTTTGGATAGGGGCATATATAGTGGGGCGAAGGTTCTGGTGTTTCTGGGTGGGTATTTGTTGTTTGTGGGTTGCTTCCGGACGCGCCGGAGAATGGTGCAGCTGCCGTATTTCTTGGAGGGGGGTTGGCGGTGACCATGCTTACTTCGGTGGCTCTCGTAGTAGTAGCGCCACTCGGGCCTGCATTGCTACCACGATTGAAAGTTCGTCGGGGTTGCTCCCGGTCATTATCAATCAAGCCTTGCTTCAAGGCATCTTCAATCTGCACTCCCCATTTCATGTAGGTCAGAAAAAGTAGGAAAGGGAGTACTATCATCTTTTGCATCAATTTCGGTTGAAGATTGCGCACAATCATCCGAATCTGGTCTTTGTCCGTAGGCCTCAAGGTCATCATCGAAGCCTTGGCCCTCCATCTGGTTACAAACTCTGAAAAACTCTCCTTAGGCTCTTGCCTAGTCGTCTCGAGATCACGGGTCGTAATCTCAATCTGTGTATTTATGAGTACTGCGCGATGAAGGCCTCAGCCATTTCGTCCCAATTCCTTTGACATCATCTTCTAGCTTGGCATACCATATGGCCGCCACACCCGACAGGGTCCGGCCAAACAAAGACAACTTCTGAAGCCTACTGAGGCCCATCGGCCTTAGAACATCTGAAAACAGTCTTAAGTGCACCATGGGGTCCCCGGACCCGTCAAATCGATCAATATGAGGCATTTTGAATCTGTCGGGCAGCGTCACAGCTGCGTCGGTATATCCATCTTCAATATCGGGGATAGTCTTGACCCCTTGGGATCTCTTGAACAGCTTTTCAAGCTTGCTCAACTTTAGTGCGGTGGGATCAGTCTCGAACTCAAAGGGAGAGTCCGGTAGGTTGGTGGGTGTTTTTGATAGCTGAGGTTGGATTTGAGGTAGGGTTGGAGGTGGGGGTGGTCCTGTGGGCAGTTCTGTATCAGTCTGAACATTGGCTGTCTCCCCGACGTTGGAACTCCTGGTGGGGAGGAACTTGATGCGAAGCAGATGCTCCGGTCTGCTGCTCTAGCCTGGCTATTGTCTCTGCCTGTTCCTTCACCAGTGTGGCCTGTTGCCTGGCAAATTCTGCCTGTCGGACAGCATCTTGCTGCATCACTTTCATGCTTTCTTGGAGGTGGCGCACCATCTCTTCTAAACTAGCCATGCTATCCTGCTCTGGTTGGATTACCTGTATGTATTCTCTCTCTGTTGGTGACACAGATCCTGATCCCTACTGAACACAGGTGGGGTAGATAAAGCCCTCTGAACTGACTGCTGTACTGATGTCCTCTGTCTGACTGACCTCCGCCTGATAACCGGGGTAGTGAGCAGTACACTGGTTGTCCGTCTATCAGATCCTCAGATCGATGGAGTCGACGACCTCTAGTCCAGAGTGCTTGGGGAATATCTACTGGGTCAGAAGCAATCGTGCTCAACTACCTAATAAAAAGATAAATAAAACGTATAAATAAACAGAAATTGGACAGCATCAACGGCATAAAATAAACATACAACACACGGTTCGGATAACACGCTGAACTCGATACACTGTTCCTCAAATAATGATCTACTGTTCTGAATATTGCCCCCAGTCTGAATCGGTACCCACAGTAAATCTGGTACCCACAGATAACTGATTCCCTAAAATACTGTTACTGGTGCCCTCAGGCCGGATGTCAAAACTCGCAAACTGATATGCGCATTCCCTGTAGAGATACACTCTAAAAGCACATAACATGTAAGAGAGAGCCAATACACCCCTATGTTGGGGTAGGGTTTCCCTGTCCTATTTTGTCAGGAGCTAGGGTTTCACTACGCACACAGCAGTTTCAAACAACCTAAAATCGGGTAAGCAACCTGTCCTAGCTTGGAATGGTCACTATGGATCCGAGTATGCACTAGGTCGAATGGTCGGAAAGGGTGCCCCGGTAAAAACCGGGGTTTGTGTTCCCATGCTGTCAGAGCCCATAACCGGTCAGCCTTATGGTCATGCCTTGACAAGACAAGCCTCCGGCAAACCGTTCAGGAATGGCAGATGGCAAACACAGTGTCCTAGGCGCACCAATGCAAATGTAATGCAAAGAGACACCTAAACGAAATCAAAACAGGATATCACGAGTTCGAGTCAAGCACTCTAAAAATCCCCAGCAGAGTCGCCAGAAACTGTAACACGCCCGCGGGGGACCTCGGCTACAGTTCGGACTCAAATTTGTGTTGCGATTCTAAATCTGAACCAAAGAGTCCAAATCCGGCAAATCGTTTTGAAGAAAAACAGATTTTTGAAAAGTAGTGCCAAACATGGACTGCTTTGCCAGATTACAGAGTCACCACCTAAATATTTTTTTAATGGGGGAATTTAGGAAACCCTGACTCGGTGCCGAAGGCCACGTGTCCGTCATCACCAAATGTCTTGGCTCGGGAGCTTGGGTACGATCGGGGAAGGTCAGCTATGAGCACCCCCTTTCGCCCGGTTCGAAAACCGGCCTCTACTAACCGTGATATCTGATTTTGAAAACATTACATGCTCTTATACCGGTTATTAGCCTAGATTTACTACGTTATGTGCACAGCAAACAAGTATAGACCAAATTGCCTAAGTTGGAATAAGACATTTTATGTTTGTTTTGAAAATGCTTTGCTACTCGCAAGTAAGCTAAAATGCAGGTTTTGCCACCCTCAAGTGGGCTTTAAAACTCACAGTTTTAATGCATTATCCCAATTTAGGCAATTTGACCTCCATCCACAGGCATTCAAGCAGTTATATCACATAAGCACTTAGCCTCATGGTAGTTATGCTATTATGGCAACATACACACGCATGCGATATGCTAAAACATAAAAGCTCACCTAGTACTCCAAGCCAAAACAGAAACTAGTTAGTAATCATATGCATGATCCTAGTTCATGTTAAGTGGCTAATGCAACACATGCAAAGATGTAATCTAGACAGGCTCGGCTATCCTAAAGATGGCATGTGAAATGCACGAGTAACACGTATTCAAGTTAAATTTGAAATACAATGCAGTTTGTATGATGTACCGAGCCCGATGTATGTCGACAAATGCATGGATGCACGCATGCATTGCATAAGGTATGCTAATTTTAAACATGCCCTAATCTACCATCATAAGCAGGTAAATAAAAGGGAAAAAAGAAATGGGGGTTGGAAGACATACACACACTCACCCACACTTATTACAATTATGCCCTCACACGGAGGGGCCAAAAGAATATACAGTCCAGAAATAATACAGTCCGAATACAGAATAAATAAATTATTACAGAAATTTCTAATTATCAAATTAATATTAATCGTGAAATAAAAGGGCCCCAGCCTTGCCTCGGGATGTGCGAATGATGCATGCTCGAACCCGACTCGCCCGGAAAGCCCATACCGCACCACTGCTGCCTCTGTTTCCACTGCCCTGCCTTTCTGAAAAACTGCCAAAGTCCCAGGACATCTTCCAAATGAACTGCAGTACACCACCGGCTAGAGGAAATGACCACCGGCTGCTTAAATTGACCGTCGGCTGCTCTGGAGGCTATCGGCTGAAAATATAGTGCCGGTCGGCACATTATACTGCCGGTCGGCAGAAAGTTCCTGCAGGGGACAGTTTGACAGCAGCAGTAGACCAGCAATGCATGGCATGGGTTTTTAGGCATATGTATGCACGGCCACTGCCTCCTATCATGTTTGGGGACTCAAGGAGACATGGCCCTTGGTTCCTGGGCCATCAATTATGCATGTTGATGCATGACGGCCTAAGGAACCAAGGTTGCATTTTAATGGTATTATGTATGCAACACAACAATGGTAACTAAGTCCCTATCATGCCAAGATCAAGGGCCTTAGTGACATGGAAATTGAGGTGTGTTTTGTCACTTGAGGTACAAACACCCCTCATTTCCCATACTTGGTTTGACACCCCAAACCAAGTAATGAAATGCATGTCATGTAACACGGCTCAAATGATGCAACATGGGTCTAAGATGCAAGGCATACCCAATGCAATGCAACCTATCATGACAAAGGTATAAAACTCATGCATGCAAGATGCAAATGTCATGCAAACATGGGCCAATCAAGCATAGGACCATCATGCTACAACACTTAATGGATCAAACATGCAACAAGCATATAATAAACATGCAATGATGGACTTAGCCACAATGGGGCAGCCCTCAAACCTCCCTAAAACAGTGGCAAAAAGTGCCCCAAAACATGAGCAAAATGCTATACAAGCATGCAAGTAAATAGGCCCAAAACCAAGGGCACCAAAGAGAGCATCTAACTACCATTAACATGACCACTCATGGCACATGTGGGACAACCAAAAACAGTTTCTTAGCATGTAAGAATACACCCAAATCCCCCTTATATGGCAGCCCCAAAATGCCCCAAACAAAACAAGCATGCATTAAGCCTATTCCTAAGCATAGAAAGGCACACCTTCAAAGCATGAAAGAGGAAGTGAATGCAAGCATGAGGGCATGGATTAGGGACTGAAATGTGATCTAAAATGATGCCAAATCATAAGATTAAGGTAGACTAATCATGCTAAAGACTCACACACCCAAAGCTTACAAGCCCACAAGCAAGACAACAATACCAAACACGCCAAACATGGCAAAAACAGTGGCTAACAGCCCCTTTTCATGGCAAATCAAGATCAAATGCTATGACATGCAAGGCTAAAACATGAGGATATGGTAGGCTAATGGCATGACACACTTCCAAGCAAAGTAAAGCATTACAAAGCAAGTATGAGAGGCATGTTAAGGGCCATAAATCCAACCTAAAATAGAGGCATGACATATCATATTAACCATAAATATGCTCTGAAATGAAGCCAAAACCAACCATGCACACATGCTATTTTTTTGGCCAAAAACAAAGGCAAGCAAGGGACAAAGGGGAGAGGGGTGTCCCTCCCCTATATACGACTTCAAGACACCTTCCTCACCACTGAAAACCCATTGGTTTTCAGTGGTGGGAAGACCAAAAACACCAAGTAAACAAAGCCTTACCAAAAAGACACCAAAATGGCCAAACAAAGCCTAAAAGGGTGAGCCTTTACTCAAACCACAAAATGACCTTAATGAAGGTTCAAGAGCAAGTAAAAACAAGAGTTTTTTCAGTTATAGACAAAGCTCAAAACACAAAGCAAGAGGGGTAGAAACTAGTTGCAAGAATGGGGAAACTAAAGTAAAGAGTTTACCCTTGAAGATCCCTTGAAGAACAGGTGGTCCAGCCACTTTCTAGTGATCAAAGTCAGTCCAAAACTTCAACAAACAACCCTCTAAGTCTCTCAATCTCGAGCTAAGGTGTAATGGTGTGTGTAATGGTGCAAAAGTAAGGTATAACACACCTTTTAGGCTCAAAACACACACACAAGGATGAGAGAGAGGGAGATATAGATATATATGGATGTATATCAGAGATATAGAGATATATCTCTGGTTTTTGCCTTCAAAGATTCTAACCTAGCTCAAGGGAGATGAAATGAGCTTATATAGGCAAACTAAAGCCAAGACTTAATGGCTAAGCAAGACAAGAAGGTTCAAGGGGGGGGGCAAAGGGGCCTTGGCTTCTTGGAGAAGCCAAGACAGCTGGCCAAGCTTCTCCAAGAAGCTTGGCCAAAGGTGCAAGCTTCTAGAAGCTTAAAGGGTGCAAAGGGTGCAAAGGGTGCAAAAAGGCCACACCTATGCACGGGGAAATGTGATGGTGCATTCCAACTGGCACAGCTGGCATGCACCATGTCCCAGGGGTTCAAAGGGTGCATGCCGGCCGGCCAAAACAGTCACCGGCACAAAAAAGTGCCGGTCGGCAACATAAAGTGCCGACCGGCCAAAGTGTTTGAGAAAACAGTGCCGATGGCCAAAATAGAGTGCCGGTGTGGTGTGGGTGCAGCCGGTGGGCTTCAGGGATGGCTAACAAGCCTCTCCCTACCCTCAAATGCAAAAACACACAAGTCGTGGTGTAAAACCAAGCACAGGACAAGCCGGTTGAGAGGTCCTGAGGCACGACGCGCAGCCGGGACCTCCGGGAACTCAAAACGAACACAAACATGGATAATCACCGAGCGTTCCAACGGTGACGTCCAAGTCTTGAGAACGGTCAAAAATGGGGTGTCTACACCCCCCTCTAATTTTAAGGCTCAAAAACATATCTAAGCCATTGAAAATTCACTGGATTTTAGTGGCTAAGAGGCCAAACCAAAGCCAATGCAAATGCTCTAATGCATAGCCCTAATCATGAGAAAATGAAGCATGCAAAGGGGAAGATAACCCCAAACATAAAAATTCCCTTGATAAAACTTCAAGGGGGACTCAAAAGAAGACTATTTTCAGTTTATGACAGATCTCAAAAATGCTCACAAGTAAGGCTAAGATGTGATGGAAAATAAACCCTAAAAGAGAGATGGAGGATACGAGGAGGTAGATGACCTCAAACAGAAAAATATCCTTAATCAACATTCAAGAGTAGCTCAAAATAAGACACTTTACAGTTTATGTCGAAACCCAGAAATGCTTTCAAATAAGGATAAAGAATGAAGCAAAATAAGCCCTAAAAGAGAGATGAAGCATACAAGGGGGTAGATAACCCCCAACAGAAAAATGATCTGAAACAAACATGAAGAGGAGCCCAAAATAAGACTATTTTCAGTTTACACCAAGACTCGAAAATGCTTTCAAGTATAGCTAATAGATGAAGCAAGATAATGACCAAAAAGAGGAAATAGGAGTGTTACCCTTGTAGCTAATGACTCCAGTAGCTTTTGAGGCCAAAAACTCAAATCTTAGGACCTCTCAAGACCTTCCAAGAAGCTTAGGTTGGTATTGGAGGGGTTAGGCTAAGAGATGTAGTGTAAATATGAAAGAAAAATGGACTTTTGAACACAAAAGAGAGAGATAGAGAGGGATGTATGTATATCTCTTAACCAAAAATGTTGAACCCTTGCAATGGAAGAAGAGGCCTCCATTTATAGAAGAGAGCGGCTAAATCTTCTCAAAGAAGCTTTAAATCTAGGTTAAACATCCTCCATACACGTGTATAGAGGATGCAGCAAATGGTAAACAGCTGGTACAGCTAGAATACACTTACTGAGACAAAGTTGGCCGACCAGTTAAAAAGGTCCAAGGTGGTCGGCCGACCACTTGGCATGGTCGGCCGACCATGGGTCAAAAGGTTCAAGCCCCAAAGCTGGTCGTCCATGAAGCCCTTGAAGTTAGCTTTCCAATGCCGTAAACCTTGCATTAAAATTCATCCTGTACAAAAAGTTATGCCAGTTTTGGTGAAGCCGCACAGATTCGGTCCAATCGGACTTCAACCAACCATATCTCCCCCAACCGGACTTGGCTTTAGGAGATTGTTGAGTGCAAAATGAAGCCCCAGAAGTAAGCTTTCCAACGGTAGTGGCCTCATATCTTAATTCCTTCTGTGCAAAGAGTTATTGCTCGTTTCGGTGAAGCCGCGCAGATGTTTTCTCTCCTTCCCAGATTCATGCTGAACCACTTTTGACCAAAAAAGCTGGCCAGTCATCTGATTTTCTGGTTTGACATGTGGCCACATTGAAGCCCCAGAAGTTAGCTTTCCAATGGCGCCAACCTCGCATCAAAATTCCTCATGTGTAAAGAGTTATGCCCGTTTCGGTGGAGTCGCGCAGTTTCGGTCCTACCCGGATTCATGCCAAACCTCTCCCAAACTAGTTTTTCGTCTCTCTTCTCCTCTTTTCTTCAACTCCAAACCTAGAAAAGGTGTTTTGAAAGATTTTTCAAAGATTTCATCTCTCTTTTATTCATTTCCACTTTGTCCTTGCTCGGTTTACCGAAAAGCGCAACATTTGACAAAATGCGAGCCTCGGAACATTGTAAAAACTTTATTTCAAAAACGTTTTGAAAGAGAGGGTTTTTAAGGTCTAAAATTTTTTGATCCAGATTGTTTTGGTCCAAAAAGGGGTATGAAGTTGAGATTTGGCTCTCCTCTTGCCGAAGAAATTGAACCTTTGCACTACACAACTTCCAAAACCATCAGTCGCGTCCAAGTCTTAAGGGCGGTCAAAAATGGGGTGTCTACAGTTGCCCCTCTTTGACAGAACTTGGAAGTTATGAAGTGACGGGAGTGAGTGTCAAAGCCCAGAGACGACCCATTCTTGACAAGGCCGAAGACTTGGACAAACAAACAAAATATAGATAAATAAATGGTTGTGCCCGCAGGCTACCTACGTATCCTTTTGCAAGGAATCAAACCAGCGTAGTTCAGGGGCAGGATGCAAAATGATATGCAGAAAGATTTTGATAATTGGACTTATACGCTACGCGAAGCCGGTTTGAAAATTGGACTTATACGCTACGCGAAGCCGGTTTGAAAATTAGACTTATACGCTAAGCGAAGCCGGTTTGAAGATTGAGGATTTATGCAATGCACTGTAATGTAGTGGCTAAAATGCAATGTAATAGCTAAGAGGTGAAGGTACCTTATAGGGGCAATTGACAATGACTTACCTCATGCTGCTGGGGATCTTCCCCTTCTTCTCAGTTGAACCACAGGTACTACTTTTCTCCCTAACTATGGTCGCAGCTTTCCCTATTCTCCAACAGGGTGACAGACTAGGTTGATTCAGTATCCAAAATTGAGGCGCATACACATGCTATCTCAATCTATGGGGCTGCCATACAGATTTCAAGCCGAGGATATACCTCTGGGTATTTAAACCAGACTTTAGTCTCAGAAGTCCCAAACATTTGCATTCTAGGCATAAGCCATTCGAACTCTAGTTTCCACCGTCTCAGTTGGTCTCCTAGGAACTCACCGCAAACACAGGCAGGTGGCTATACCAGACCATCGGAAGTCGTTTGGGCACGACAAACACCAAAGGAATTGCACCTTTAGAGGATTTAAGGTCTCCTAGACCAGAGAGTGCACAAGACAGTGCGAATGATACAAAAAAATAATGTGCACAAGACAGTGCGATGCAGAGTGAATGCACAAAACAGTGCTAAACAGATGCACAAAACAGTGCGATGATAAAGGTGTACAAAACAGTACGAATAGGGTGAATGCACAAAACAGTGCGATACAAATAAAGTGCGCAAGATAGCGCGATAAAATGCATGCACAATGCAAGTAAGGCGCACAAAACAGTGCGATGCGCAAAATAGCACGAAATGAAATGCAATGCACTAACAAGTGTAGGTGGGATGCGCAAGATAGCGCGAATGATACAATGTAATGCACAAAACAGTGCAGTGCGCAAGAAGCGCGAAAGCAAATTGCACAAAACAGTGCGATACGCTAAATAGCGCGAGTGTAAACTGCACAAAACAGTGCGATATGCTAAATAGCACGAGTGTAAACTGCACAAAACAGTACAATGCGCAAGAAAGCGCGAGTGATTAAAAATGCGAAAGTGCACAAGATAGTGCGATGCACAAAATAGCGCGAATGATAACCTGCACAAAACAGTGCGATGCGCAAAACAACACGAAAGATAATCTGCACAAAATAGTGCGATGCGCAAAACAACGTGAATGATAAACTGCACAAAACAGTGAGATTGAGGTGCGCAGAATAGCGCGAATGATAAACTGCACAAAATAGTGCGATTGAGGTGCGCAAAATAGCGCGAATGATAAACTGCACAAAATAGTGCGATGCGCAAAATAGCGCAAATGATTTGAAATGCACTAAAAAGTGCGATACGCTAAACAGCGCGAGTGATTTGAAATGCACAAAACAGTGCGATACGCTAAACAGCGCGATTGATTTGAAATGCACAAAACAGTGCGATACGCTAAACAGCGCGATTGATTTGAAATGCACAAAACAGTGCGATACGCTAAACAGCGCGATTGATTTGAAATGCACAAAACAGTGCGAGTGAGATACAACTAGAAGATGCACAAGACAGTGCAAGTGAGATACAAAGTGTAAGTGCACAAGACAGTGCGAGTGAGATAAAATGCACAAGAAAGTGCGATAAAAATGCATCTTCTATGCAAGTATGGAAGCACATTCTATGCAATATTGAAAGCATATTCTATGTATGAGACAAGCAAAGCATATTCTATGCGGAAACGAAAACAAACATATTCTATGCATGAATCATAACGATGCGCAGCACGCATGCAACAACAGTGTATATGAAAGTTCACATTCTATGCAATAGAGAAGCATCAAATATGTACTCTGGTGCCTCTGATTTACCTCTTAGAGGACTTTGCAACACACTCAGCTCAAAAAGGGCACACCCTGTTTATATTGGCGATCTGCATGTGAAACCCTCAGGTGCTGCTTGGACTACCACTCTGACTTGAAACAGGCTTACACTTAGGGTCGAGATACACTCATACTCCAGAGAAACGGCGAGGCCTAAGAAAGTGCACCTGGAATGCAGTCTCGAATTTTGCTAAAGTTGAAACATGCTAAGATGCTCCAAATTTTCCCTCTTTTCTTTTGCTTTGCAGTCTGGAACCTATATAGCTTCAGATAGGCCCCGGTTTTACTGTTTTCACATGACCTGGGTGAACCCTGCGGTTTTATGAAAGAACAAATCCTATTTTGCACAAATTTGAAGAACGACACGGCACTCCTGAGCACAAAACGATTCATTTTGAAATTGAGAAATGAGTTCTTAACCGGGTATTGAGCTTACAACTGACCACAGCCAAAGCGACTCAACAACGGAAAACAAAAGGTAAACAACCTAAACACATCCGTTGACACTCAAAACGACTCAAAGCAAGAATCGAGACAAACAAAACAAAAGACACGACACACAGACGTGTTACAAAGACGAGAGACCTCTCAGTTCGCAAGGAGCCAGTTTCTCCGGGTATTGTTTCCCACCCTTTCTCATTTGTGATTCTCACATCACTCGGCCCTCAGGCTCTGTTTTTTCGAAAAAACCCTTTTTCCTCACTTTTCTCTCAGCGCACACCTCTCTATTCTTCAATCTCTCATTTTAAATCCCTCCCCTAGGTGGTTGATGGGTAAGCAGGAAGTTGTGGGCTCTTGCCCCTGGTATTCTACCAGATTCTTATTCTTGTTCACAACAGTGAGTTTCTCCCATAGAGGGGTTGCGCTACAACAAGGTGTGTAGCAAATCTACAGCTGACATCGGTTGATGATGCTTTGCTGGGAAGTTTGGACGTGATCAGATCTATCCAGATGAGGAAGTGGAATATCTTGATCCATTCCAATTCGTGCTTCGCACTTAGCTTGATACCTCGCTGCTTGGAGAGTGATAGAGCTTTCAGCCCTTTTGCAGTTAGCTTCAGTGGTGCCCTTTTCCAGCAGGTATGGTGCGCTTTCTGGCAGATAGAGTGCCCTTTCTAGCAAGTGTGTTGACAATGGGGAAAAGACAGACCATCTGACTCAACTGTGCCCCTAGTTCATCATTTTGACCATTTCTTGTTTTTGGTTTTCTACTAAAACAATTTGACCAATATGAGAGTTAGATTAACACACTTGTTCAACTTTTTGATTTTGAAAATCATGCAAGTTAGGTCATGAGCACTGAAAATTTTCCTTTTTTGGGTCCAAGAAAGGGTCCAGTTTTGAAAAAAAAAATGGAATACTTTTCGAGAAGATTAGTCAACCTCAGTAAAAATTCTCAAAAACTATTTCGCAAACGGCCACTGCTGAACGAGCACGGAACCTACTCTTGAGATGCACAATCTCATATCCGAAGGAAAATTGCCCCTTTCCTGAAGGACACTGCATGGCAACGGAAAGTTGCCCCTTGTTTGAATGGCACCGCAGCGCATTGAATAGCAACGGAAAGTTGCCCCTTGTCTGAATGGCACCACAGTGCATTGTAGTCAATCCTCAGAGTAACGAACACAACCAAATCCTCAGATACAGAGAAGACAAAGATGACCAAAACCATCGCATGGACACAGTCGAATTTGAAGTGTTTACGGCTGGACTTCAGAATGAAGTTGCCTACGTATCCCAAAGATGGGAATCAAGCCGTACGTAGTTCGGGGTTAAGGTACACTCGAGTATTAAACTCTCCTTTTGCGCTCTAACTTTTGCCAAGGCCGCCATTCCGGGTTTTCTTTCTTTTCATTTCTTTTCTTCATTTTTTTCTTCTTTTCTTTTTTTTTAGTCTTTGCATTTTTCTTTCTTTTTTCTTTTCGTTCTTTTTCTTCTTTTTCTTGCTCTAACTTTTGCCTGGGTCGCCCTTCTGGGTTTTCGGCCCAACGAGTCTCTCAAGGGTAAAAGTGTAGCTTTGTCCATGTCAAATGGTTTTGAGATCCTGAAGTCATCTGAATCCAGGAGAATGGCTGTTGTTCGCTGACGATGCAGGAGTCCATCCAATGGGGGGCCTGAATTTGCCCCTAGTGTTGTTGATAGGAACTTGGTTGTCCTTCAACAAAACTTTCTTCTTTCCTCTCTTCTGGGATTTGGCATTCTTTTCGATCTTTCATTGACTTGCGGAATGATCCACCTTTGGCTCTTCGAGCTATCTGACATTTTTGCCCCTAGTTCGAGGGGTGCTTCTAATCCAGCTTTGCAAGCTTCTTTTGATCATATCCGACCTTCTTGATCTGACTTTCTTGCCCCTAGTTCAAGGACTGCTTCTGATCTGACCATACAGGCCTTACGTTGTGGTTGACCGTTGAACATTCTAAATCCCAGTTCAAGGTTTAAAAGTGAGGGGTCGAGTCTCGAGGCTGAGAGCGATCCTAGGCTGCACAATCTCAAGAGCGATTCCACACAGGTCTTCGCAGGACCGCACAAAAACATTTTTTGAAATCTTTTAAGAAAACGACAAATCGTTAGCGCTGAAGACAGTGCGGAACCAATCTAGATCAAGCAAGGATCCTTCCCAGTACTCACACTAACAAGCATGATCTCATTCGTTAAGGGCTTAGCATGCCTCTCTTTCTCTCAATTGATCAAATTTTTGCAAAACCTGAGGAATTCCTTCCTCTTCGTTTTCACCGCAGTGTTCAAAAAGTTTTGAAAAACTTAGGTCAATGCAATAATTTCAAGGCACAAGAGAGCACGTGGAATGCACTGCCGTTTCATTCAAATCCCGGCACAACTAGC
Source organism: Camellia japonica (assembly GCA_030407325.1). Classification (NCBI taxonomy): domain Eukaryota; kingdom Viridiplantae; phylum Streptophyta; class Magnoliopsida; order Ericales; family Theaceae; genus Camellia; species Camellia japonica. The sequence continues at coordinate 42,894,679 of JAPPVO010000003.1, read as the reverse complement.
ACACGGCAGAAGCAAACACAAGAGTGCGAAAATTACTACTGTTTCATTTTAGATTTATTGGCACAACTGGCTCCGTGGCAGAAACAGACTCAAGACAAAACGAAAAGACAAACACAAAACAAGATAGTGATGTCCGAGGTAACACCCCCGGAACCACCCGGCTCCTATACAACAGGACTGACTCGATACAACAAGACAGACCCAAAACAAAAAAACTGACTCAAAACAAAAAGACAGACTCAAAACAAAACAACAAGACTGACCCAATACCCAAGTCAGAATGCAAAATTAACAGCACTAGTACATTGCTCAAAACAGTGCATAGCATCCACCACAGCTGGAGTAAATCGAGCGCCGCCTGCAGGTGGTTCATCCCCCGATCACATCACATTATCCCCCCAAGTTCACCGATCCAGTGCCGATAGACTTTGCTGAGCTCGGCGGGAGGATGACCCCATTGTCAAATAGATCCTGCACTTCATGGCGAAGACGAAAGTAGTTGTCGGTAGTATGGCCAGTTTGCTGATCGTACGCGCAGTACTGGGTAGCATCATGCGTAGCCGGAAGAGGGTTCTGGAGAGGCCGAGGCTCGACGGCTTTGAGATGGCCTTGCCCAACAAGGATTTGGAGAGCTTCGGACAAAGGCATATAGAGGGCATGGAAGACCCTCCGACCTCGAGGTTGGTACTTTAGGGTTTGTGGATTTTTGCTGGACGCACTAGCAAAGGGATTGGCAGGTGCTAGCCTAGTTTGCTGATCTCTTCCAAGCGGAGGATTAGAGCTAACAGGATCGTTTCTGGTACAACAACCCTTCTCCCGGCTTGCCCTTTGATTCAAACTACCCCCAACTTGAATGGTGAAAATGTCATCCACAGCCTTTGCAATAACCGCAATCATTTGCTGTTTGTTCAGCCCTTCGGCTTTCAAAGCCTCAACAGCCAACAGAAGATGTTTATGGGGATCCATGTCCACCCCTACCTTGTTCTTCCCACTCGCCTCAACTTGACCAAAGGATTGGGTTGCTATATCAGAACGAAGCCTGGTTGTTGCTAACATGCCACCAGCCAGATCTGAGATGGCTTCAGGTTGGCGATTTTTAGTTGCAGCTTGCCCCAAGATTAAGGAGCCTTTTGGATTGTAACTTCTAGCCTGTGATGTGGTCGATGATGGAGCCAAAATTCCAAAGGCTAAGTCTGCCACAGTTGTTTGAAGATCTTCAATCATTCTTATCAACTTAGAAGTGGTGGGCTCACCGGCTTGAGATGATTGGGGTTCAGATGCACCCATCATGCATAAGTCCATGCTTTTTGGGATAAACACCTCAGCCTTGGGTAGATGGGCCGGGGTGATGTATATGCTAGGGTCATAGGTGGATGACAGTATATGGATGAGATTGAGGTAGGCAGGAGATGTTTGGTCATTGGCGTCTAAAGGTGGAGCTATCGTCCGGTTGTCGATGAGATTTTGGACCTCATGACGAAGGCAGTAGCAACGGTCGGTGCCATGACCGCAATGCTGATGGTACACACAGTACTTGGAAGGGTTATGTCTAGCTGGGAGTGAGTCAGGCAGAGGTTGAGGATCGAGGGGTTTGAGATACCCTCTTTCCATCAAGACTTTTAGTGCGCTAGTCAGGCTCATATAGAGAGGGGTGAAAGTTCTGCCCTGAGCTCGGGCTGGGCTGGTTGTTTGTAGGCTTGGTTTGGCAAAAGGGTTGGCTGTGGTGACTGTATTGATTTCAGTGGGTTCGGGGATAGTGCTACTTCCAGCATTGGTACTCCTTGAAATCACCCTCCTTGTCGGTTCCCTTGTTCTGGGAATGATCCCACTGTTGAACGCATTCTCGACCTGAACCCCCAGTTCATGCAAACTTTTGAAAGTGAATAGTGGAGCGACTATCAACTTTTGCAACATATCATGCTCGAGGTTTCGCACCATCATCTGCACTTGATCCCTCTCAGAAGGGCGGCGATATGTCATCTGTGCTGCCTTTGCTCTCCACCTCGCAACAAATTCTAAAAAAGGCTCTGTTGGGTTCTGGCGGGTTGCTTTAAGCTCTTGGATGGTCATTTCAACTTGGGTATTGTAGGAATACTGATCGACAAAGGCCTCAGCCAGTTCTTCCCAGTTTTGCTTCACTTTATCCTCCAACCTAGCGTACCAAGTGGCTGCTACACCAGACAGGGTTCTTCCATACAGAGAGAGTTTCTGTGGCTTAGTCAGACCCATCGGCTTCAGGACATCCAAGAAAAGTCGGATATGTACCATAGGATCTCTAGACCCGTTGAAATGGTCAATATGTGGCATTTTGAATCTGTCTAGGAGCCATACGGCAGTCTCGGTGTACCCATCCTCAATGTCGGGAATGGAGTTAAGGCCCTGTGCCTTTTTGAATTGCTTCTTAAGGTTCGCAATTTTCACTACGGTCAGATCGAGGTCATTAGCATCAAGGGGATAAAGCCTCTCATTAGGCTACACCAGGGGTCTGAAAACACGGGCTTGAGCCAACCCTTCTCGAGGATTCGGACACTACAAATCTTCAACTGGCGGAAGTGGGTCAAAGTTCGGCTGGGGTCCCAAAGCTGGATGTGAGGCAAATGCCCCAGATGGGTGCTGCGTTTCAATACTGGTCTCAGCCTGCATGGCAATTCCCTGATTTAGCGCTGCTATCACGGCCACAAATTCTTCCGAACCTTGTGCCATCACGGTCTGCTGAGTCCGAACAAAGGTGATGTGACTGGCGACTGACGGATCAGATGAACCGGTGCGCCCTGACTGGCCTTTCTTTGCCTTGCCTCAGCGAAAGAACACTGGTTGCCCTTGAATTGAATCTCTGACCTAACAAAGTCTATCAGCACTAGTCCAATGTACCCGGGGGATATCGGAGCCTTCTAAAGCTATGGTTCCAGGACTACCTAGCAAAAGAGAAAACAGATAGCATCTCAACCTGATTTCACGATAACCCATATGAGCAGAGTTGAATGACTGTGCCCCTACAGAATTCTGCCCGTAAACTGATACGCTCAGGTAAACTGAATCCCAAATACTGAACAGGTGCCCGCAGGCCTGATGCCCAAACTCGCGAACTGATACATGCATTCCGGTAGAGACGCACTCTAAAGCACATAACAGATAAGTGAGAGCCAAAACACCCCTATGTTGGGGTAGGGCTTCCCTGTCCTATTTTGTCAGGAACTAGGGTTTCACTACGCACGCAGTGGTTTCAAACAACCTATATCGGGTAAGCAACTTGTCCTAGCTTGGAATGGTCACTATGGATTCCGAATATGCACTAGGTCGAATGGTCAAAAAGGGTGCCCCGGTAAAACCGGGGTTTGTGTTCCCGTTGTGGCAGAGCCTGCAACTGGTTAGCCTTATGGCACGCTTCTCGAAGCGAGCCTCCGGCAAACCGTTCAAGAGTAGCATACGGCAAACACGGTGTCCTAGGCGCACCAATGCAAATGCAATGCAAAGAAACACATAAATGTAATCAAAATAAGATATCATGAGTTCGAATCAAGTTCTCTAAATCCCCAGCAGAGTCGCCAGAAACTGTAGACGTCCCCGAACGTCCCGGGAGGGAAACCAAAATGGCATACACAATGCTCAATGGACTTACACCAACATGAGTGGACCGCAGCCACACTCACATCAGCGGCCATAAGATGAAAATGAGACAACCGAAATGCGTGCACACATGCACGCAAACCAAGGACCGGACCTAAGGCATTAAATGCCACTCTACCAAAGCATGGCAAGGATGAAGCATGGAATTCAAACATGTAAATTTTGGCACTGAAACATGATGCTAAATGGTCTCGAAACATGGAAATATGGCACCCGATGCATGAAATAAGCCCCGAAACTCAAAACTAGTCCAATGCATTGAACCACAAGTATACAAAGAAAGCATTATTTGATCATGAAGTCTACAGACAAAGCCAAGGCAGTCCCAAAACATGCACATTTCCAGTTTAAAGCATGGCCAAAAGATGCTAACATGATGGACTAAAATAGCATGTAACATTGGCTAGCAAATATGGTTTACATGGCATGTATATGAAGCGTATGAGAACTCATCAAACCACCCAAAAATAGTGAATAAAACATGTCAAAATATGCCCAAATAATCACTGAAATGCAGCCAATGCATGCAAAAATGATGAGCTCCTTTGATAAGCTACAAGAGAGGTTACTCTACACATGCACCAAGGACACTTAGCATAGAAAAACCAGCTCTGAAAATGAGTTATGAGGGTCCTAAAACCCACTAAAAAATGCTGGAAATGAAGCTTGAAAGCTTGCAAATAGGGGCCCCTTTGGAAGGCCAAAAGGGCATCAAAAAAGACAAGGAGAGAGGGGTCACCCCCCTCTGATTTTAAGGCTCAAAAACACATCTAAGCCACTAAAAATCCACTGGATTTCAGTGGCTAAGAGGCCAAACCAAAGCCAATGCAAATGCTCTAATGCATAGCCCTAATCATGAGGAAATGAAGCATGCAAAGGGGAAGATGACCCCAAACATAAAAATTCCCTCGATAAAACTTTAAGAGGGGCTCAAAATTAGACTATTTTCAGTTTATGACAGATCTCAAAAATGCTCACAAGTAAGGCTAAGATGTGATGGAAAATAAACCCTAAAAGAGAGATGGAGGATACGAGGAGGTAGATGACCTCAAACAGAAAAATGTCCTGAATCAAACTTCAAGAGGAGCTCAAAATAAGACACTTTACAGTTTATGTCGAAACCTAGAAATGCTTTCAAATAAGGATAAAGAATGAAGCAAAATAATCCCTAAAAGAGAGATGAAGCATACAAGGGGGTAGATGACCCCCAACAGAAAAATGCTCTTAAACAAACATGAAGAGGAGCCCAAAATAAGACTATTTTCAATTACACTAAGATTTGAAAATGCTTGCAAGTATAGCTAATAGATGAAGCAAGATAATGACCAAAAAGAGGGAATAGGAGTGTTACCTTGTAGCTAATGACTCCAGTAGCTTTTGAGGCCAAAAACTCAAATCTTAGGACCTCTCAAGACCTTCCAAGAAGCTTAGGTTGGTATTGGAGGGGTTAGGCTAAGAGATATAGTGTAAATATGAAAGAAAAATGGACTTTTGAGCACAAAAGAGAGAGATAGAGAGAGATGTATGTATATCTCTTAACCAAAAATGTTGAACCCTTGCAATGGAAGAAGAGGCCTCCATTTATAGAAGAGAGGGGCTAAATCTTCTCAAAGAAGCTTTAAATCTAGGTTAAACATCCTCCATACACGTGTATGGAGGATGCAGCAAATGGCAAACAGCTGGCACAGCTGGAATACACTTACTGAGACAAAGCTGGCCGACCAGTTAAAAAGGTCCAAGGTGGTCGGCCGACCACTTGGCATGGTCGGCCGACCAGGGGTCAAAACGTTCAAGCCCTAAAGCTAGTCATCCATGAAGCCCTTGAAGTTAGCTTTCCAATGCCGCAAACCTTGCATTAAAATTCATCATGTACAAAAAGTTATGCCAATTTTGGTGAAGCCACGCAGATTCGGTCCAACTGGACTTCAACCAACCATATCTCCCCCAACCGGACTTGCCTTTAGGAGATTCTTGAGTGCAAAATGAAGCCTCGGAAGTAAACTTTCCAACGGTGGTGGCCTCATATCTTAATTGCTCCTGTACAAAGAGTTATGCCCGTTTCGGTGAAGCCGCGCAGATGTTTTCTCTCCTTCCCGGATTCATACTGAACCACTTTTGACCAAAAAAGCTAACCAGCCATCTGATTTTCTGGTTTGACATGTGGCCACATTGAAGCCCCAGAAGTTAGCTTTCCAATGGCACCAACCTCGCATCAAAATTCCTCCTGTGTAAAGAGTTATGCCCGCTTCAGTGGAGTCGCGCAGTTTCGGTCCTACCCGGATTCATGCCGAACCTCTCCCAAACTAGTTTTTCGTCTCTCTTCTCCTCTTTTCTTCAACTCCAAGCCCCTAGACAAGGTGTTTTGAAATATTTTTCAAAGATTTCATCTCTCTTTCATTCATTTCCACTTTGTCCTTGCTCGGTTTACCGAAAAGCGCAACATTTGACAAAATGTGAGCCTCGGAACATCGAAAAAACTTTATTTCAAAAACGTTTTGAAAGAGAGGGTTTTTAAGGTCTAAAATATTTTGATCAAGATTGTTTTAGTCCAAAAAGGGGTATGAAGTTGAGATTTGGCTCTCCTCTTGCCGAAGAAATTGAACCTTTGCACTGCACAACTTCCAAAACCATCAGTCGTGTCCAAGTCTTAAGGGCGGTCAAAAATGGGGTGTCTACAGCAGGCTTTATATAGAAGAAATGGTGGTTTTTTTGAACAGCTAGAAAACTTGTTCGGACATATTGAACAGGTACAAAACTTGTTTGGACATGTTTGAATCTGTTCGGTTTGAATTTCAACAGATATGAACCTGTTCTGGTGGAATTTAATAGGTGGAAAACCTATTCAGGATCTGTTTAGGTAAATGAAAAATCTGGACCAATTTATTTTGAATTTTGAAGCCAAAATTAAAAATAAATAAATAAAATACAAATATTTTTTGCGCAAAAAGATAAGTATTGGGCCGGACAAGCCTAACCCAACCAGATGAATGGCGGCGGCGCGCATGTGTGGTTTTTGTTTTGGATCCAATGGGTCTAGCCCACTTCACCCATAATCTCACCCTTTCACAAAATTGGGTACCCTTTGGGGCCCATCCCAAGTATCTCAAGCTAGAGTATATAAACCCTTACAATTCCTTAAGCCTTTCCAATATGGGACAAGCACATTTCATAAATGTATAGGAAACCCACCTAAAGCCATTTCCACGAACCTGTAAACGCACGTTGAATTTTCATTCATCCGAAAATGGTTTTGAGCAACCAAATACACGATGTTATTCACTACACGACATTAAACAGGAACCCAATGAGAAGCGTTAAAAATAATGCTTGGGTCCCACCTTAATTAATGTTCAAAGTTAGCAAAAAATAAGGTTTTTCAAAGCCATTTTCCAACAATCCATTATTGGAAACTTCTTAAATTATTTTATATCTTTTACCAATTAATTGATTGCCTTTATGCATCCTTCTAGATGTAAGTTTGACATCGAACTTACTGATACAACTGGAACAATAGCTGCAACAATTTTCGGTGTTTAAGTTGAGAATCTTTTCTTAATCACTGCCAAAGATTGGATGCACAATACAAACCTTGTAAGTGTCATACTAGCTATATTGTACTTTATACATTTGAAACAAAAATACCTAATAATTATATATATCTTTCATAAAGGATGTACAGGTTTCTCTCGATGCACTAGAAAACCTATGCAACACTGATGACTACTTCATCTAACTTCGTGCATACACATTCAAAATCTTTGGTACTATATATGCAATGCAAATTCACTGTTAATGCAATACACAAAGAATGTGCTATCAATACACCAGAATTCCATGAAAGAGCTCTAGATTTAGTCTCATCTCCAGGCACAAAAGGAGTACGCAAAGAGCTATTTGCACTTGAATCAGCTTCAACTGGAAACACTTCGAAACCTTCAAATATTACTGAAGAAGTCACACCCTCAGCTATTGATGGCCTAATTGCACCACCTGATGCAAAGAATGCTTGATTTGCTTCAACCACCACTTCTTTTTTGCTTGCACCTCATCTCTTTTTGCATAGACTTGATCTCCTTTTAAGGATGTACCTATCTTTTTGTTTGTACATATTCTATGGAGTCAATCCATAACCAAACATATTTAAACTTATGGCATGTAAACAAGCTACTAACTTTATGTAAATATTTTAACTATAACTTTATGTTTTTATGTGTCAAGTTCTAAATTTTTTGCAAAAAATATGTTGACTTTTAAGCTATTTCAGGCTAATTTACATTATTTGTCACTGACAAGATGATTACCATGGATGAGTTTGTGAATCAATTCACAAAATGGCTTGACAACGCAAAGCATTCAATGGGTAAAGAACACCACTTTGTAAAATCATTGAAAGATTTATATTAGGTACTTTGGTCTATGTGAATTCTACACATGCATTCATTCGTATTCATTTATGATTCATTAACAGCTTTCAAATCCCATCTTGTTACAATTGTCACATATTTTATATATATTCAAAGCTTGGCAATACAGAGCATCTTACTAGAAGACGAAAAACCAGATACACAAACCATCAAAAGGTTAGTGCTTTTATTTTCCATTTTCTTCGGGGTTTTTTTTTTTTTTTTGGGAAACAGTGTTACACCCAGCGGTGTGTGTGTGTGTAAATTAAATGTATAAATAAAATAAACAACAAAATAAAATAATTCAGAAAATAATTATATAAATTAAATTTTAAATTAAATGCTTACAGAAATTAATGTCGAGGCTTGTATTAGACACAATCTCCTTAAAGTAGATTTCGCCCTCGCTCCGGTGCTCCGAGATTTATCAACTTCTACTTCCTAGGATGCAATGACTAACACTTGATTTTACAGCACTGTAAAATCAAGTCTGGCGAACCAAAGCTCTGTTGTAACTCTCTCTTTTTCTTCTTGAAAAATTAAATACATAACAGATGCAGAAACACAGAGACGAACAGAAGAAGAAATGATGAAAATCTGGTGGAAAAATCTAATCTAAGAATTGCTGGAATGCAAGCTCTATATAGGAGGAATGGTGGCTTTTCCGAACAGATAAAAACCTGTTCAAACACATTGAACAGGTACAAATCTGTTTGAACAGATACAAATTTAAATTCAACAGGTATGAACCTATTTTGAACCCTTTGAACCTGTTCAGGTGGGTCTGACCCCGTTAGGGATCTGTTGGGATAAAGGAAAAATTATGGACTAATTTATTTTGAATTTTGAAACCAAAATTAAAAATAAGTAAATAAATTACAAATGTTTTTGGCCCAAAAAGATAAGTATTGGGTTGGACAAGCCCAACCCAACCTCGCACCGGCGGCACGCGTGTGTGGTTTTTGTTTTGGGTCCAATGGGTCTAGCCCACTTTACCTATAACCTCACCCTTCCACAAACTTGGGTACCCCTTGGGGCCCATCCAAAGTATCCCAAGCTAAGATATATATTCAAAACCTTAAGCCTTTCCAATGTGGGATAAGCACATTTCACAAATGTGTAGGAAACCCACCTAAAGTCATTCCACGAATCCAAAAACGCGCGTTGAATTCTCATTTATCCGGAAATGGTTTTGAGCAACCAAATACATGGTTTTATTCACTATGCTGCATTAAACATGAACCCAATGAAAAACGTTAAAAATAACGCTTGGGTCACGTCTTAATTAATGCTCAAAGTTGGCAAAAAATAAGGTTTTCCAAAGCCTCCAAAGCCATTTTCCAACAAATAGAACAAAGAAAAGTTCAAACGAAGTTACTATCATTCTCTATTTTCTCTTTTCATTTTCTAAAAAACACTTCCTCATCTTTACTATTATCTCTTTTCATTTGCTATAAAACACTTACAACTCCATAAGTATTATACAAAACCATTTATCTAAGTTTTATCTCACCAAATCACAATACACATCCCAAATCAACCCAAAATTACCCAAATTCACTTCCCACAAAAATCTCGATTCAAAATGGATTATCTACACCTCAAAATATTTTATTGTTTATTTACTCTGTTTATCTTAAACCTTTTCAGCTTGCTTTATCCTTGTATGTAACTTGCTGCTATATAAATTTCATTCATAAAAAGAAGTTTCTATTTGTTGAAAAAAAAAAAAGTTGATTTATTTTTCTTTTTAAAATAGGGAAAATAACATATAAGTGGTCTTTTCAAAAATATTTACACACTTATGAGAAGTTTATAACTTAATATTTTAATGTTTATAAAGTTTATCATTAATCTGTAATTGGTTTTCAAAAGTAGGACTGAATTGATATTTTCCCTTTGAAATGAAGGTGTAACAATATGTGTTCTCTGTTCCCTTAGATTGGAAGCCTATTCTTATTATATTATTTGACTTATATATATATATATATATATATTATATTTATTATTTATCTATGAATAATATATACCAAAAGGGACAGAAGCAGACGCAGGAAGAAGAAAGAAGGAAACAGCACTAAAATAACATAAAATAAAACAGTTTAAATAATAAAATAAAACAGTTAAACATAAATAATACTAAAATAAAACTTACAATTGTTTACTGGAATGAAATAAACAGTTTTTCAAAATACATAACTTGAAAACGAACTTAGGCCTCGTTTGGCAACAGGCCGATTTAGCCAAAAAGTTAAAAAAATTACTGAAAAAACCAAAAAGCCAACAACCCATACCAAAAAGTCAAAGATTTTCTTTTCTCTCTACTTTTTGCACATCTTTTTTGTAAAAAGCCAAAAAGTCATCCCAAACATACTAATTTTTTTAACTCATATTTTAGACAAATAGCCAAAAAGTTACTAAATTAGCTTGTTCCCAAACAAGGCCTTAATATTACAGAGATAGCTATATTTTGAGGAAGGAATGCTCTCAAACTGTTTTCTAACTCTGTCTTATTCTTGACTGAATAGGCTCTTTTATAATCAAAAAAGACTACTGTTAGCCTTGTGAGTGAATGATTCTGACTTGAAAGGAGCATCAGGAGCACATGGGAGCTGTCTGCTGCTTTCAGTGAGTGACTAAAGATGATGGCTGCTTTTTACCGTGCTGAATTTGTCAGTTGGATGAATCATGATGAATGGTGAATAGCAATGTTGACTTTTTGATGAATAGTGAACAGTAAAATTGACTTTTTTCACTATTCATTGCTTGGAGGCATGTGACTGAGGGAATCAATATAGATATATATATATATCAGCAGCTTTTCTCCAAAGACGAGTATTGATTGAAGCTGATAATTATAGCTATATAGAATCCAATGACTGAATTAAGCATATAGGTCCTGAGCATCTTGAAACTCGGGTCCATATGGATTTTGAGTAGTTGAACCTTCAGAAGAGTTTAAACTGTTTGAACCATCTTCTGAACTGTTGTTATCCGAATCTGACTTGGCTTGGGCCATGAGGAGACAAGCCATTTAGAGGAGCTCATCCTTGGATGACTTGGACTTGGGCTTAATCTTGGATTTGGACTTGTCCTTTGACTTGGGCTGATTAGAACTGGGCTTTGCTGACTTGGATTTAATCTTTGATTTGGATGACTTGGGCTTGGAAGATTTGGATGTTGGGCTTCCAAGATTGACTGGAGGAAGTTGGCTTCCCTGAGTTAATGAAGCAATTGGGATCTGCTGAGCTTTAATCATAGCAGGAGTTGGAACATGTATGTTAATTGGGAATTCAGTTTGACCAATCTCAACAATACGTGAAATTTTGAAATTATCCCACCATTTAACCATGTGTTGACGATAAATAACATCATCAAAAATACCATATTGCCATTTGAATATCCAAGGGATTTTGTATTTGGATATAAAAATGAGCAATGGAGGGAATTTATTTTGCTGTGGAGTGAATGAGAAAACAGTGGAGAAATAGTTGACTTGTTCCATAATTACTGATGGGAAGATTTCTGAAATGGCGCCATACTGAGTCCATCATCGTAGAAACCAAGTAGGTAATTCTGATTTGAACTTTTGATCAAATTGGAGGAACCAGGAGTGACTGTTTGACTCATTTCGATATAAGAGCACTTTGAACCAAGCATCAATGTAATCATAGTAACTGTATTGAATGGAATGACCAGGTAAATCTCTTAGTTGGTAAGGAGAACCCCAATCATCCAGAGAAACAAAGTTGTGTGAATAATACACAATTTTACTTGTGTAAGTACGATCATAAATGGGTTTAATCACAATAGACTGATGGTTGAACATGATATCTTTATAGAAGGTAATTGTCTTTTCTGGATGGAGAGGAACAAAATGTCATCTAGGAGGGAAATAAGATTTTACTAGATCATGAACAGTATGACTCTTTGGGTGACTAGGTTCTTTGAAAAAGAGATTAGTAGTAGTAGATTTAACATAATCAGATCGGGCAGATTTAATAGGGTTATGAGGGTAAAGAGTAACTGCTTGACTAGATGAAGCAAAGGGATCAGTAGCCAAAGCAGATGTATAACTTGGCTTAGGAATATTACCAAGAATTGGTAACGGTTAACCAATTCAGCAGGGTGATTAGTGACTAAATCCAAAGGAGGCAGAACAAAAGGTTGACTAGATAGGACCAAGGCTTTAGAAGGAGGCCTAGGACGAGACATCTGTGAAATAGATAAATGAAATTAGCATCCACAGAGGATATCTAATTGATTAGTATGTGAATGTAAACGATTAATATAATGAGAACGTTGCTGGCGTTGAGCTTTAATCCGATGGAACTGAATATATTGAGCACATTCAATGGGTGAATGGGTTGATTTGATAAAAGCAAGGCGAGAAGCAGTATGCTTAATCAGGGATTTGTAGTGTTTAATTTTCTGTTTATGGTATGAAATAGAGGGAATAGGCATTATCCACCCTGTAAAAATTTTCTGGTAAGAAAATCAAGAATATAATTTTGACAACCAGGAATATATTCAATATCAAAATCAAAAATACTTAATATAAATTGCTAACGGGCAAAAATTTGCTTACTAGCAAGATTTTGAATATCTTTTTCTAAAACATATTTAGCAGATTTACAATCAACACGAAATAAAAAATTTTAATTTAAAATATCATCTTGAAATTTACTAATACATAAAACAGTAGATAAAATTTCTTGTTTAATAGCACTATAATTCTTTTGTGCTTTATTCCAAACACCAGAATGAAATAGGACAATTTGTTCAGATGACTGAGGAGTGATTTTCTGGAGAAGGATGCCACCATAACCAATATTAGAGGCATCTGTTTGAATAATTTTAAAGGAATTTTCAGTAGGAATACCTAGACAAGGAAGAGACTTAACATATTGTTTGACTTGTTTAACAATAGCAGTATGAGTAGGAGACCAAGGGAGAGGATTATCCTTTAATCGATCAAATAAAAATTGACAGGTTTTCCTAAGGTCCTTATAAAATTCAGCAATATAATTAAGTGAACCTAAAAATCGTTGTAATTGGGTTTTATCTAAAATTTCATCAGGAAATTTAGAAGCAAATTCAATAGAGCGACTAATTGGTAGAATTGTATTTTGGTGAATATCATATCCTAAAAATCTGACTTTAGTTTGGAACAAATTAATCTTAGGAGCAGATATGACTAGACCATGACTTTTAATAGTATAAAAGAAAGCGGTAAGATGTTTCCAATGTTCACTAATTGATTTTGAAAAAATGAGAATATCATCTATATAAACTATGGAAAAATGACCAAATGGATTGAAAATATCATTCACTATATTTTGAAATTCAGTAGGTGCATTTTTTAGTCCAAAAGGTATGACATTCCATTCATAGTGACCAAAAGGTGTAGTAAAAGCAGTTTTATATCTAACTTTAGGATGAATTTGGATTTGCCAAAAATCACTTTTTAAATCAAATTTACTAAAAATGACAGCTTGACTAAGTCTTTTGATTAACTCTTTTTTATTAGGAATTGGATATCTAATCCATTCTAAAACTTTATTTAATGGTTTATAATTAATAACTAGGCGAGGGACACCTCGTTCTAATTCAGCATTTTTATTAACATAAAAGGCGGGACAAGACCAGGGTGATTTACTATGACTAATAATTTTATTTTTTAATAATTCATTGATTTCTTTTTTACACATTTCAACTAATTCATGATTCATTTGAATAGGTCTAGATTTCTAATTCAGCATTTTTATTAACATAAAAGGCGGGACAAGACCAGGGTGATTTACTATGACTAATAATTTTATTTTTTAATAACTCATTGATTTCTTTTTTACACATTTCAACTAATTCATGATTCATTTGAATAGGTCTAGATTTAGTAGGAATTTGTCGTTCATTAAATTTTTTAATATATGGAAGTGTAACTACATGTTTTTTCCTATGCCAAAAGTTAGTGGGTAGAGTTGAACAAACAGTTATTTCTAATTTTAATTTAAATTCTTCAATTTGAGATATAAGAATAGGATCAGTTAATTGTTGTTCAATTCGTTTATAATTAACTTCTTCTTTGAGATATTTTAATTGGCAAGTTAAACGATTAATAGTTTGAGAAATAGAACAATCTTTTAATTGATTTAATTCAAGAATTTCAGGTGAAGATAAAAACTTAAAAGTAATTGTTTGGCCAAGGGCTTGAGTAGTTATTCCTTGAGTGGAAGTAGTAAATGGATAGAGCAAAAATATAAATGATATTCCTAAAATAACTTTATCAGTCATAATTCGGACTAAAACAAAAGATGTTTTACAACAAACATTATTTTGGCAAATATGAACTTTTGATAATTTATATTTAATATGCATTTGACTACCATTAGCAGAAGTTAATTTTTCACTAGTTTTTTCATAATATTTAGTTTGAATTAACCCTTCTTAAACAGAATTAAGATCATCACCAGTATCAATAAGAGCAATAACGTCTAATTCAAAATCATTAATTACTAGTTTAATTTTGGAGTACCATTTTTGAATATGTATTTTATTGAGAAGATTTCATCTTTTGTTTTCATGATTAGAGGAATGAGTGGATCGATTATCAAATAAAAGATTATTAGGATTAGTATGTTCCGATTCATTATCATATTCTTCTGGAGAAATAGCATTATTGTCTTGAAAATTGTGTAAACTTTTATTAATTTTTAAAACAGTAATCTCATCTTCTAATAATTTATCTTTATTTTGTAAATCTTTAATAATATGTTTGATTTGATTAATCTCTTGTTCTAAATCTTGAACAGTAATTTCTTTTGATTTATTTTTAAATCTTTCCAAAGTTTTAGATAAACTGATAATTGGTTTGTCAGGTTTTAATTTCTTATCGGTTAACAAAGATTTTAATTTAGCAGCATATTTTTGTTTTAATTCTGGATCTTCTAATTTACTAATTAATTCAATAAGAGCAGTTTCTTCTTGATTTTGTTTAGTGAGAACAGTAATTTGTTTAACTGGTTTACAACAAATATCATTACATCCTAATTAAATATTATTATCAGAATGATCACTGGGTGAATGGAAATCAGAAGATGTATCCTGAGAATTACTAGAATTATTATCAGAATTACTAGCAGATTGGTTTAATTGGAAGATTTCAAATAATTGGTTTTTCAATTCATCATTGATTTGGAGTTGATTAACTTTGTCTTTTAATTTTTGTTTTTCTTTACATTTATTAGAATAATGACCTTTTTTACCACAATTGTAGCAAATAATATCTTTATTAGATTTGGATTTTGGATGTGATTTCTTATAATATTTCTTTTTGGGTTTAGTATAAAATTTATCAATTGACTTGAAAGGTGAATAATTCTTTTTATATTTAGTAGAATATTTTGAAGAAAACTTATGTTTATTATATTTATGTTTTTTATGGCGAGAGGGTGCTACAGGAGATAAACTATATTGTTTGCAAAAGTTACCTAATTCATATTTAGTTTTATGTTTATCGTTAGCAGCTTTTTGACTAAATTTAAGATTAATACACATTTTAAACCTTCTTTTTGAATAGTATATATAAATACCTAGATACGCACATGTATACACTGCTGGAAATTTCAGATTTAGAGGCGTTTAAAAAACGCCGCTATATGTGAAATAAACGCCACTAATTACTTTTGTGACGTTTAGTACCAAACGCCGAAGACGCGGCCGTCACTGTAGCATTATGATGCTTTAAAAACATCATGGTAAAATGACATCATCTAATATTTAGTGACGTTTTACAAATGCCGTGATAGATTTTTTCCCATTTTTAAAATATGACTGTTAGCACTGTAGTGGTGTTTGAGAAAGCGTGCGTTATAGCTCTCTCCTTTTTTTCTTTTCTTCTTCTTTTTTTTTTTTTTTTTTTTTTTTTTTTTGAGATTGTGCTAATTCTGTTAGATTTAACTAAAGCTTATACACAGTTCCTAATGAAATTATTGCCAATCCAGAATAATGTTAGGAAAAATATGTGATTCCCCACAAGTAAATCAATCAATGGGAATAAAAACTAATGCGGAAAAATTAAATCAAAGGCAACACAAGAATTTTACATGGTTCCCCTCAATGTGAGGTATGTCCATGGGATAGAAAACCGATTCCACTATCAACTAAAGAGTTTCCAAACGATTACAAACGAGACATGAATGGTCTCACAAAACCACCCTTAGGTGAATTCCAAATAATCACAAATAAACAAAAGGAAAGACCTTACTAAATAGATGAACAAAAATCTTCAAACCAAAGTTGTAGAAGACCCAAAATAATTAACCCAAATCAGCCGAATCCAAAGCAGCCAACCGAAGATCCACTAACACAATGTTTGAAAGCACCAATGAAATATTCCAAGCAACACATGGAACAAAGCACAGCCACTGAATTGATGTTATAGCAGCCGCACCACTTTGGAAAAGGTTGAACAAATTTGTAACAGTCGTTGTGTCTTCTTGATTCTTATCCACACTTTTATCATGCATTTTCTCCTTGTTCTTGAGCTTTCGGCATTCTCGCTTCATGTGCCCTTTCTCATGGCAATAATAGCACTCAATGTCTTTCTTTGAAAAAGAACCATCTCTTGATTTTGTCACGGCTTTGATCACGGCCATGAGGAGTCTTACTCCTCCCCATTGTTTTGCTTTAGCCTCTCACAACAAATGCTTCCGAATGAGAGGAACCCGTTGATTTTCTTCTAGTTTCTTCATTCAATAAGCTACTAGTGACTTGGCCCATTGTGACATCTCCATCGGGCAAAGAACTAAGTAGCATCAAAGCCTGCAACTCATCATCAAAAATAATTTTCATAGAAGCAAGTTGGTTAACAATACTCTTTATTTCATTCAAATGTTCTGGAATGGGGCTGCCATCTTTATATTTTAAATTAACCAACTTACGAAACAAAAATGCTTTATTTGTGGCTGATTTTCTATCATGAAGACTCATACACTTTATTCCATGAAAGGAAAATTTTTTAATGGCGTTGTCAATGCACTTGAAGATGATACTTCTACCGAATTGTGGCACAAGCAGCTTGGCCATATGAGTGAAAATGGGATATAAGTTTTGTTCAAGAAAGAGCTTCTACTCGGTTTGAAAGGTACACATCTCAAAACTTGTGTTCATTGTTTGGCGGGTAAACAACAAAGAGTTTCTTTTCATAAAAATGTTGTGCTTCTAGAAAAGAAAATGTTTTAGAGTTGATTCATTCAGATGTTTATGGTCCTTTGAAAGTTAGAACACATAGTGGTGCATACTTTCATTGATGATCATTCAAGGAAAGTTTGGGCTTTCTCTACTAAACAAATAAATCAACAAATTATACATTTTAAGTGGGAGGACAAAGGAATATATACACGAAGATGGAACAGAGAAAAACTCATGCTCAGAAAAAGATAATTCATAAGAAATTTAACCATCTGGAGCTTCACTAGCCTTCACAAATCAACCCTTAACTTGCTTCTTGGTATCTGCTTTCGTCTTGCTCGACTCGTACCGGATGTGCTTATCGTATCTATTTATGATATATAAGTATTAAGAAGTTACAAATTTTGATTTTCTATAGTAACACTGTAAATCAAATGAAACATGGTAAAAGAGGAATGACAGTTCTATGTACCTTCGATTTTTCTTCTTCTCTTTGTAATGCTGCATGGCATTGCCTCTGTTTTGCGCAAGATGCTCCATGTCAGCCTTCGTTATTGCTGCAGTTGAGGTCTCACCTCTCACCAGAACTGAGCTTTCTGTAAACTGGATATATTTTGAGGCACTATAGCCTTTTGGTTTAATGAAAGCTAAACCTGATGAGGGTCGTCCTATAGGTAAATTGTTTCACTCTGGTGTTGTAGGCCCATGGCTTACTGTTGGCTTATTTGTGTTATTCTGCATCATTAGTAGAACAAATGAATATTCACTGGGCCAATAAAATACATTAGGACAAAAAATGCAAAATTCCTATGCAAAATCAAATTAGAAGAACACTTAACACTACTAATCATACTAGCAAATGGTGATCTCCACCCTTCCATAAGTGTCTCACACTTCAACATGCCATTAATCGTCAATGGGGTCTGCCTGACAAATACTATTCCTTTCATTCCATTATAGTACTCTCAAGTATTACTATCTCTTCGTAATCAAACATGGCAATCATTTTGGTGACCAATTTAATATTCATGAATCACTTTATAAATCTCTCACTAAAGGCTACCAGTAATTGATCATTATATGTGTTCCACACTGAATAGTTTGCTATCAAATTGGGATCCCAACCCCCCTTAGCAAACTCATCAATAAAGACCTTAGAAAGTGCAAATTGAGCATCTTGGGTAGGAAGTTTTATAGCATATTGATGGCCTAATCAAGAGACCATATCTTATGACCCACACAAAACTGAACACAAATTTGAGCATCCTCAAAACAAATCAAGTCAAAAAAGCTAAACTGCTAAATAAAGAATGTTTATGACACAATCCCAACGCAATTGTAAATGTAATGTTGCAAGCATGAGATTGAGATATTCGAAATAACAGATATCAACGGTTAAAATAACTTACATGGAAAACTATGAGATCCTCGTGTGTCATAGAGAAATTCACCCCATAAATTTCCCTAAACCCTTTCGTACTAGCCAAGGATGCTTCTTTCAAGAGTTCATCATAACTTTTCATCATAAATCCTACATTGCTTGCACCATATCCCATTTCCAATGGACTGGATTCATCATGACACTTTAACCGGTCTAAATTGAAATCCCATATCTGTGTAGACAAAGTAACAATGAAAACCAATATAGTGCATCCACTTGGACCAATTGCTTCATGAAGTCATAATCAAGTAATAAAAAAAGCAAAAAAAAATAAAATAAAATTGGGAAGTTAAAGATTGAAAACAAGTAATTAGGAAAAGTCCCACCTATAAGATGAATTGGTTTTACCACAACAAACATACAAGCCATAAATTTGAAGGAACAGTTTCAACGATAAATAGTCATCATTAGCAGAAAACTGCAAAGGGTCATTGATGTATTGCTGGTGTCACAAATCAAAACCAAATAAAAAGAAACCAAGCAAAAGTTGGATAGTTGTAGACACCCCATTTTTGACTGCCCTTAAGACTTGGACGCCGCTACTGACGGTTTACTTGGTGATGAAAGTTGTGCAGTGCAAGGGTTCGATTTCTTTGGCAAGGAGAGGGTCAAATCCCAACTTCATACCCTTTTTTGGACCAAAACTATCTTGATCAAAAGATTTTGAGACCTTGAAACCCTCTCTTTCCAAATATTTTTGAAATAAAGTTCCTACAATGTTCCGACGCTCGCATTTTGTTAAATGTTGCGTTTTTCGGCAAACCGAGCGAGGACAAAGTGGAAAAATGAATGAAAGAGAGATGAACTCTTTGAAAAATCTTTCAAAACACCTTGTTTAGGGGTTTGGAGTTGAAGAAAAGAGGAGAGGAGAGAAGAAAACCCAGTTGGGGAAGGAGTTGGGCATGAACCGTTAAGAGAGAGACGAGAAGTCCTCGCCAATTCAGACCTATCCTTTTGAATACTTGGATTTCAGCGATGAGGCCACCACCGTTGGAAAGCTTACTTCCGGGGCTTCAATTTTCATTCAAGAATCTCCTCGAGCCGAGTCCGGATGGGAGAGATATGGTTGTTGGAAGTTGGGCATCAATCCGGTTGGACCGAAACTGAGCAGTCTTCACTAAAAGAGGGATATCTCTTAGCACACATGGAATTTTGAGGTGAGGCTTCCAAATTTGGAAATAATACTTCCGGGGCTACAGTTTAGGCTCAAGAATGACCTAAAAAGGCATCCAGATGAAGGATTTAGGCTTTCTTCAAAACAGGGACTAGGACTGATTTTTGTTGCCGGCCCCTATGGGAGTGTGCCGGCCATGATTGGCCAATGCCGGCCAAAAGTGACCCTTGCTGGCCATCAATGAGCCATTGCCTACCATCACTGATGGCCAGCAGCACCCCTCTCTCAGCAGGTTTCACGGCAGATCTTATGAGCCAGCTGGAATCCTTTAATTTCCCTTTCATACACGTGTATGGAGGGATGAAGCTCTTGCCAAGCTTGTTCAAGAAGCTTTGAATTGATTTTCCTCTATATAAGGAGGGGCTTTCTCTCCTTAGCAGAGGGTTCAGCACTTTAACAAGAGATATAGCTCTCTCTCTCTCTATATTTCTTGCTCTCTCTCTATATTGTTGTTGTTTTAGTCCCTTTCCCTTGCACTTTTGCACTACAACTCTTAGCACAACACCTCCACCATCCATTCCAGCATCTTGGAGGCCATTTGCAGAGGTTGAAGAACTCCTTTCTTGGTCCAGAAGTTGCTGGAAATCTGCTCTTCAAGGGTAAGCCTCTATTTCCCCTTTTCTTGCATTATTTTGCTCCATTGCTTAGCCTTACTTGCAAGCATTTCTGGACTTTGTCATAAACTAAAAAGTGTCATATTTTGAGCTCCTCTTGAATATTGTATAAGGATACTTTTCTGTTTGAGGCCTCCTACACCCTTGCATGCTTTACCCCTCTTTGTAGGCCTTTTTTTGCATCATACCTTAGACCTACTTGTGAGCATATTCGAGAATTTCTATAAACTGTAAAGTGTCATATTTTGAGCTCCTCTTCAACTTTGTTCAAGGTCACTTTTATTTTTGAAGTCATTTACTACCCTGTTTGTTCAATCTCTCTTTTAGGGCTATTTTTTTTTTTTGCATGATATATTAGCCCTATTTGTGAGCCTTTTTGGACCTTGACCTAAACTGAAAAAAGTCTTTTTTTGACCTCCTCTTTAAGTTTGATTAAGGTCTCTTTGTTGTTTGGGGTCATCTTCCCCTATTCATGTTTCATCTCTTCATGATTAGGGCCATGCATTAGAGCACTTGCATTGGCCATGGTTTGCCTCTTAGCCACTGAAATCCAGTGGATTTTTAGTGGCTTAGATGCATTTTTGAGGGCCAAAATTAGAGGGGGGTGACCCCCTCTCTCCTTGTCTTGTTTGGTGGTCTTTTGGGCCTTCCAAAGGGACCCTATTTTGCATACATCGAAGTCATGTTTCAGGCCTCATTTTGTGAGTTTTGAGGTCTTCCTTGGCCCTATCCAAGGCCCTTTTGGCCATATTTTATGTTTATAATGCATGTGTGGAACAATCCCATTCAAGGCCTTTCAAAGGAGCCTTTCTTTGCATGTTTCCTAGACTCATTTCAAGGTCAATTTGGTGAGTTTTAGGGTTGTCATATTTGATTTCCAGAGTTGGTTTGGCCTCGTTGAATGTCCATCTTGCATGTGCTCAACAACCCCTTGCATGGCCCTCCAAAGAAGCCCCTCATTTTTGTATGCATTGGCTACATTTTCATGATTATTTGGGCATACTTTGGCATGTTTTGTTCACTGATTTCGGCTGGTTTGGTGAGATTTCATATGCTTCATATACATGCCATACAACTCATGCTTACTAGCCAATCTTGCATGTTACCTTAGCCCTTCATGTGAGCACCTTTTGGCCATGCTTTGAACTAGAAATGTTCATATTTTGGGGCTGCCTTGGCTCTGTCTTTGTGCTTCATAGTCAAATAATGCATGCTTTGTATAGCTATAGTGTAAATGCTTAGGCTAGTCTTGGGTTTTGAGGTCTCTATCATGTCATACATGTGATGTTTGCATGTCTTGCCCTCATTCCACATGCTATTTCAGTCCATGTAATGTTGTCACACACTTGCATTTGACATGCCTTGAATGCTTTGTATAGCTTGTGCTTTATGTCTCAAGAGTGGACTTTTGTGCATGCCACTTAGCCTAAGCCTTTGGCTCATTATTTCAGTGCATTTTGGGTCCTAATATACCATGATGTAACTCTATTTTTGGTTGTCCAAGTCATGCCATGATTGGTTCTCATAGGTGTAGTGCATTGCCTCTTTTGTAGCCTTGCATGTTCTATGTTTTAGCATTGTATGCTAGCTTGCTTTGGCTCACTTCCATGCATGTTTTAGTCTCATATCAGTACGTACTAGGACTGTTTTGGGTTGCCCTTGCCATATCCTTTATGCTTTGTATAGCTGTAGTGTAATTGGCCTTGCAAGCTTCGTGTTTCGGTGATTCACGCATGCTATCTTTGAGCTATTTAAATGATTTGGCATCATTTATCATCTCATTTCAGTGCATATAGTGTTGTTACACTTGCACATTTGTCACTTCTTACGCACTTTTGAGAGTTGCCCCTTTTAGGCCCCTTTGTTGAACCTTTCGCATTTTGCATGCTTGAGTATGTTGTGTGGCTCAATTCCATCACTTTGGCTACTGATTTGGACCTAGTTGAGAGTCGTCCATCTTTGGTGTAAGCCCATCTTACCATGTTGTCACATGCTTGTTTCATTTCGTATGTAGTCACATACTTGTTTAGCTTTACATACCTTGCATGCTTGCATGTTCATGTTGCATTTTGTCATGTTGTCCAAGGTTGTCGCCTCACATCATGCTTATACGCTTGCTGCATCCTTGGGTTAGTTGCATGTTTGCACACTTAGGTCATGTTGCATGTTTGCCATGCTTATATGTTGCATTGCTTGGATTAAGTGTTAATCCGAGCACGAGGAACGAGGGGCGTTTCATACTTCAAGTGATGGAATGTGCCTCAATTCTCGGTCGCCGAAGCTCTTAATGATTCATGATAGAGTTCTAGGCTTTACTTGCTTTATTTGTGCATTCATTTTCATATTGATTTGCACAAGTTGGATCTTTGGCCATCATGCATCGGGATGCGTGATTGATGGTCGTGGATCCCACTTGGCCTCTCCCTTGATGTTTTGAGGTGATTTGGAGTGCCATGGTGCATACATGCCCTTGGGAGACCCTCCCTTCCCTCTATTTTGTGCTTCGTTGCAGTTTGGTGTCACAGCACACCAGTGGCCGGCAGCCTGCCATTGATGGCCGGCAGTGGACCATCTCTGGCCGGCAGATCTCCCTCCATGGCCAGCAGGCCACTGGTGACTTCCCCTGCAGTGTTTTGGTAAGTTTCAGCAACAAGCACTAGAAGACACCCTGTAAATAGAGCCTCTAAAGAGCAACCGGAAGGTGTTTCGAGGCGACGAACCAAAGTGAGCATGCATGCCTCCCTTCTTCAAACAGAGCTGGAATAACACCGTTTACTGCTTTCCCTACTTGCTAGTCAGTTAGCATTCATTTATTTGTAATAATTAATTTGTTAATTAATTAAGTTGTGTAATAATTAGTTGTAGCTAGTTGTTCATTTGGTTCTGTAATAATTAATTAGCTTGTGAGTTAGTTAATTAGGTGGCTTGTATTATTTATTCGGACCCTCCGAGCGAGGACACAATTGTAATAAGTGTGCGTGCGTGTGTGCATGTCTTCCAACCCCATTTCTTTCTCCCTTTTATTTAACTGCTTTTGATGGTTAGTATTAGGACATGTTTAATTTAGCATACCTTATGCTATGCATGCGTGCATTCATCCATCTGTATTGCATGCACCGGGCTCGGTGCATCATACTAACTGCGTAAGTATTCCAAATCTAACTTGAAATACATGTTACATGTTACTTGTCACATTTCATATGCCATCTTAGATTAGCCGAGCCTATTCTAGATTGCATTTTGTATGCGATGCATTAGGCACTCAACATGGACTTGGATTATGCATGTTTGCTAACTAGTTTACTGTTTTGGCACGGAGTACACTGTAAGTATTTATGCTTTAGCATCTCACATGAGTGTGAATGTTAACATGACAGCATGCTTACCATGTGGCTATATGCTTATGTGATAAACTGCCTGAATGCCTGTGGGTGAAGGGTGGATTGCTTAAATTGGGGTAATTCATTGAAATCCGTATTTTAGCCTACTTGCGAGTAACAAATTTCAAAACATTTCCAAATAAACGGATATGCAATGCTTTGTTCCAAATTAGGCGATCTAGTCTATACTTGTCTTGCTGTGCGCATAACATAGTAATTCTGGCTAATTAACTGGAATAAGAACACATAACGTTTTCAAAATCAGATATCATGGTTAGTAGAGGCTGATCTTCGGATCGGGCGAGAGGGGGTGCTCATAGCTGACCTTCCCCAATCGTACCCAAGTTCCCGAGCCGATGCAACTTTGGTGATGACGGACACGTGGCCTTAGGCAACGAGTCAGGGTTTCCTAAATTTTCCCAAAATATAATATTTAGGTGGCGACTCTGTATCTGGCAAAGCAGTCCATGTTTGGCACTTCTTTCAAAAAATCTATTTTCTCAAAACGATTTGCCGGATTTGGACTCTTTGGTTCAGATTAAGAACCGTGACAATTTGAGTCCTGAACTGTAGTGAGCCCCAAATGAACAAAACGGGATTTCCCTCCCGGGACGTTCGGGGACGTCTACAATAGTACATGGAGGTTTCACTTTTTAGGGTACTCATAGTGTGTGTTTTTTAGGACTATGTGTTAGGCTGTTCCTTTCCAGCTAAGGAAGTGGGATATGCGAACGAGATGTTTTCTCCAGATCTAATGTTTCCAACTGTTTAGATATTAATCTTGTAACAGAAGTGTTCCAACTTTTGCTGACTTATTATACACATCTAAGTTCTAACTAAAGTTTCTTCGCTGCTTAAATACAGTTAACATGATTCTAAAGACATAATTTGAAGAAATTCACTTTTAAAGCAGAATATGGCACATCACAACATGTAAACCATGCATTCGTTATATTCAAATAAAAAAGAAGGTTGATATGTGCACCCGTGACCAAAGCATAACACTGCCCAAAAATGCAAGGGTGTGCACTATTTCATTCTCTGCGTTGAGACCCATGTACACAAGGAAGTCTCCTGATCTCTGGAGTAAAGAAGAAAAACTAGATACAGAGAATAGTGTTGCAGCACAACCAATCCATAATCTAACAACAAACCACTCACCTTACAAAACCAAAGCAATACCCCAAAAATAAAATTGCAGAGTCCATCAGTATAGTTACAAACTCATGAACAAAATGAAAGTGTCTGAAAATTAAGAAAGGCAAATCAGAGCACAACCAAAATAGCTATATTAGTGAGTAGCACAAGTAAAAAAATATAAATGAGAAAACTTGTGACCAAATAAAAAACAACAAAACCTTTTATCAAGACTATAGGCTCGAGATTTTTCAAACTTTTCTTGGCTAATAAGTCCTTCCAAAGTCTTGGGAAGCGTTGGCAGTTTAAGAGCAGCATGTTGCTGCAAATTGAGATAAGTTTCGGAGATATACATTAATATCATAAAACCTGGGCAATCACAAAAGACAGCAATAGTTAATTAAAAGGTACAGCAATCATAACCAACTATTGTTATAAACCATTGATAAACAGGAACAAGGGATTTCCAACTGTAGACAATGCGTCATCAAGAATTACATCTTCAAATAAATTATAAATTATACACCAAAACAGTACATTAACAAAGAAAGGAAGGAAAGATGCAAAAAAAACT
Source organism: Camellia japonica (assembly GCA_030407325.1). Classification (NCBI taxonomy): domain Eukaryota; kingdom Viridiplantae; phylum Streptophyta; class Magnoliopsida; order Ericales; family Theaceae; genus Camellia; species Camellia japonica. Next base: position 42,869,137 of record JAPPVO010000003.1, on the reverse strand, counting down.
TTGGAATGACAAAAATAAACTATCGTGCACAAACAAAAATTGTAGAATCACAAACAAACAAAAACACTACCAAAAGTGTATATTCTGGAGCTGAATGAACTATTAAATAAATACATATAATAACACAATGAATAAAAACTTACATCACCAGCATAATGGCAAGTAGTGAAATCAGAATGTGATAATTTTGGCTTAGTGAAGCGTTTATGGTTTTTGAATGTCTGGTACAGCTTTTGAGCAAAGGTTTCATGTGTTGATCTTGGGAACATAATACAAAAAAAAATAAGCCTCATCTATCTCACAAAAACTATCAAATGAAATCATAAATTAATAGTGAATGCGATGAATTTATTTTCAAGCCATTACTCTCCATAAAATAGACAATGCTTACAGCAGTATGACACTTACCAAGCTTCATCCGAAGAGCTATTATGCCACTGGGTTTCTGAAAATTAAATAAGCATATTTTAAATAAACAAAATTAAAAAAGCACTCTATCACAACCTCTCTAATTTTTCATTCCACTTGTGATCTTTGACATAACATACAAGGTATCTTCACCACACAACACAACAAACCCTTGTCTCAACCTTTACTAATTCCTACATGCATTCTCACCCTTAATACACATAACTCCTGGGGCTTCTTTTGTTTTCTCAATCTCACTAATAAGAATATATATGTAGCTTCATTTTCTTATAAATTATAATTCAGAACGGATTTCTTCACTACCTCATATTGCATTCATCTGGGAGTCCAAGGTTGAGGCAACTTTTTATATGAACAGGAAAATTGAAGTGGCATGAAATTTTTACAATTTGAACATTAAGCAATGTTATATAATGTCATTCAATAATCTTCTGGCCTTCCATCCAATGAATATAGCACAGGATACAAAATTGAAAAACAAAGGTTGTAGAGTTCTAACCTCTGAATATAGCACAGGATCCAATGAATATTTAGTCCTTCCATTCAATGAGATTCTAGAGTTTTGAGATTGTAAAACAAAGGACTGAAAGCACTAACCTCTGATCGGAGAAGACAAAGAGTTCCAAATCCACAGAGATAAATCACGAACAGAACACTACTACTGAGATAAATCACGGAGCTTAAGCAGATTTTGAAGGATTCGATGGTTTTTCTGAGACTGTAGATGGTGGTACTCAAAATCGAACTTCGAAATCGCAATCGCTCTGAGATGAATCACCAAGTTAAAGAAGAATCGAGAGAAAGAACTTCATATTGATTAGATCCGAAACCCTCAGCAACCGACAATGATTCTACAGAACATACTTGTATCCTATACTCATGGACCAGAGAGAAAGAGAGAGCAAGAGAGTGAGAGATTTGAGTGAGTGATAGATTCGAACTTCATGTTATAAACGACGGTGGGCTTTCAAAATAAAGGTTTGGAGAGACAAAATAGGGTTTGTAGAGAGATAGGATGACCGAAAGCACTAACCTCTGATCGAAAAAGACTATGAGTTCAAATCCACAGAGATAAATCATGGAGCCGAAGCAGATTTAAGGATTCAATTGGTTTTTTTGAGATCGTAGACGAGAGTGCTCAAAATCGAACTTCGAAATCGCAATCGCTCTGAGAAACTACGAGATTGAAGCCATACGGCTGCAGATAAGTTGGCTCTGAGAAACTTCGAAATTGCAATCGCTCTAAAGAAGAATCAAGAGAGAGCAAGAGAGTGAGAGTGAGAGATTTGAGTGAGTTATAAATTCTAATTTCATATTGTAGACGGTGGTGGGTTTTCAAAATAAAAAATAAAGATTTGGAGAGATAAAATAAGGTTTGTAGAGAGACAGGATTTGGAGGCGTTTCCAAGCGCCTTCTATCCATAAAATGGGACCGTTTTGATTAATAACAAATGTCACGTTTAAAAAATGCCGTAAATTGTTAGAAAAAGTGATGTTTAATAAAAAGTCGTTAATTAAACGCCATGAAATCTCTGATTTCTTGTAGTGATATATTCATAGATAGATACAAATATAGTATGCTACTGTTGTGTGCTCACTTGTGATTTGTAATATGTTTAAAGGAAGTGCTAGACTAATTGCTGATAACTTGGGTTCGAAGAGTTTCAAAAGGGAAGTGAAGGAATGTGGTAAAAATGGAAAAGATGATGGGAGGATGTAGATGAAAGAAGTGTGATTCCTAAAGCATTTTTAACAGAAGTAGTTCATACTTTACTATTAACTTCGCTACAAGTGAACATTGGATTACACCAATATAATTTCTAGAACTTGTAAAACTCTAACAATTCAATTTTTTTTCTCCTACCATGGGCATGGCTAATACAATCAAATGTGTTAGGTTCAATTGGTGTGAGATTTCTATCATTCTTAGACCAAATCATCTGTCACACCCCAAACCCGCCCCTAGAAGTTTGGGCATGACCACTTCAGAAACGGACACTTAACCTGTTTTATATCTATATATATGGGGCCTGAACGGAAGCACTAAATATCAAAATTTGACACTGGAAACAAACTCCATCGAGCTACTACTATCATGCCAGGATCACAAACTTTTAACAAACAAATAAAATCTAAAACATATACCTGAACATCGGTTATATACATACATATATACAGACCCAGCCCTATCATAGGGCATATACAAAAACATGAAAGCTATATACATCACTCTTAGATAGACATTCAAAAAGCAAGCCAACATCTTATGAGCTTAACAAAATCAATGGCTGTGTATAGTGCCTGGACACATGAAGGTTGACAAAAGAAAGCGGCGTCACGGCTAGGACTGATCACCTGATTGGTGACCTACAGAAACAGACATAACAGAGAGTGAGCCGGACTCAGTGAATAGTAATACATAAATAAAACGATGCTTAACTTGAAACATAACACATAGCAATGCATATAAAGATGTAGAGTTCACATAGTTAGTCTGATTCTGTGCTAAGTATATAACGGCCTTAGGTTCAATCTTGCAACATAAACATGGTGGCTATAAGCCCTTGAAACATGGTGGCACGAGGCCCTTGAAACATGGTGGCTATAAGCCCTTGAAACTTGTGGCATAAAGCCCTTGTAACATATGGCACTAAGGCCCTTGAAACATGTGGCATAAAGCCCTTGTAACATATGGCACTAAGGCCCTTGAAACATATTTAAACTTGTAACATATACTTGAAACATACCTGAACATACTTGAACTTGTAACATACTGGAAACATGCCTGAAACATACTTGAACATCATTCATTAATTCAAACGGAACATATCATAACTAGAGCATTTCTTATTGTATCATGTCATTATCGTACACTTAACAATGAGAGACTAATTCACATTCTCATGAGGGTCACACAATGATGCTAAACTTTGCACTTATATCGTAGATTCTGAATAACTTCCAATTTATAAGCAACATAGCAAAATAACTTCAATTCATATGGATACAAATAGCTACTCTTATATTTACTCAGAATCCATCCTTCAAGAATGAACATAAATTCTTTTGGGTAAATAACTTACTTTACGTGCTCTATTAATCAATAGCATACACCTTTGTTTAATCATTCTTATATGTTAACATAGTTGCCTTGCCTTGTAATTAACAGAGTCCTAATGGTAACCGTTACATCATTCCCATGAGTTGACATAATTAACGTAAAGTTAACAGGACATTCCTGATAATTAGTAACGAAAAGTAAGCACATTTTCATTAGATTACAAATGACTTTATTGGTTTCACAATTTCACAGTTCGGCCCTCGGCCTGAGGGGTTCACACATTCAAAATAGCCTTTGGGTTTCATAGATTCACAACTTATCACATCGGCCTTCGGCCCTTTGGATTCACAAGTTCACAAGTTTGGCCCTTGGCCTCGTAACTTCATATTTCACAAGTTCTTTTGATGTTTTCATAATTTCATAATGTTTCTCACATCACATACATAACTTCACAAACTCTTTTGAAGTTTCCATAATGTCACAGTGTTTCTCACATAGCATACATAAACATAATTCTTACGACGAAGATTTAACATCAATAACGATAAACGGTTAAAGGTACATCAAAGTCCTACTACTCATAGCGTTCAGGTGCTTGATCCGCCCCTGTAGCTAACCCTACACAATTCACATAATTCCAACATAATTCATCATAGTACAACACCAATCAATTCACTATGAGTCAACACAACATAACCCAACAAAGTCAATATCACTTAGTTCATCAACACCATTTGTAATTTAACATAATTCAAAATAAATCCTTGAATTCCATTTCAACATTCCAAAACCGAGTTCATATCATCCATATCATTAATAGATATTTCCCCAATTTTCCCTTCACATTACAGCATGAATTACAATGTTTATAACATAGTTCATTCGCAAATTTTAAACATAATTTTCAAACATTTCCAAATTCCAATTAAACCTGAACACATATAATTCCTTACCTCAATTTCATTACTCTACTTTCAATTTGGGCCAATTCATTGGTTATCATCATTAATCAACCTAGGGTTTCAAGAAAATATGAATTTCAAGAAAAATTCAAACTTATTAACCCATTACTTTTTATTCCAATTTTCCAAATGATTATACATCTAGGAGTCACAATCCATCATTTTAACCCACCAATTTAACTTCCAACATCTCCAACTCTAAACCCCCAATTCTCAAGTTGGATATAATATGCTCAAAACTATAGATTTTGTTTGTATATACACAAAATTCCACAAATCCATCATGAATGCAAATATTGAAAGGGAATAAGGACCCCTACCTCAAGAATCAAGCAAAGGAGCAAAGATTGAGAAGAATCCTCCAAAAATTCAAATTTCAATCGGTTGGAAATGTTGACCCTTTCTTGTTCTCCATCCTTGATGCAAGATCCATGGTGGATTTGTTGATAAAATGGAGGAAATCAAGGTTTTGGGAGCTAGGGTTTCAGACATGGAAGAGGGGAGAAGAAGAGAGGAAAAGAAAATGTAAGAAATGGGCCAAAAATCTCGTTTTTGAGCTGCTGTCCCGCACAACCCGCACGTGCGGCGCTATTCCCCGCACGTGCGGCTCTGCTTCCAGCACAGATGTGAAACTTCGAACGGGTATAACTCTCTCATCGGGACTCCGTTCTAGGTCGTTCTTGTGTCCAAATTAAGCCCCGGAAATAAGCTTTCCAATGGTTCTAACTCAACTCAAATTCAAAGTGTAGAAAAAGAAAAGGGCAAATGAGTGACGGCTGATCGTAGAATAACTATCCAGATTATATTCTTTGGTCCAATCTTACTTTACCATCATACCACCACCTCAATCAATACCCCAAAATAAGATAAAAACATTCTCAATTCCAATAGATATAGTTGAATTAAAACACATTAACCCCTAATTAAATAAGGATGACTTTTGGGGTCATTACATTCTCCCCACCATAAGAAGTTTGGTCCTCCAAACTTGATTCACCTTGCCACAAGTCTAACTTCGTCCTGGACATATAACATTGACTTACTAACATCAAAGCATCGTCTCATTATTCATAACCTTGTACATGTTAATTTATTACTCCACAAATCATATCTTCCACATAGTATAACATCTTAAGGATATTCAGAAATGAATTCATTTCAAGTATTCGTTTGCATGCAACTCATAAACTATCAAACATAATTCAAGCTTTTTAAGTTCACAAATAACCCCCATTACCATAATTCCTCCAAGATTAAGGAAACATTCACGACATAATCATGTGTCAAAGATATATACTTCGTACAACAACTAGACCCACAGTAGCAATTAAGTTCTAAATCAACGACTTCGTGACTCTTTGTTCATTACCTAAATTAGACTTATCAGTTCAAATCAAATCTCTAACATACTCCAAATACCAACTTAAATCTCATATCAAGGAATTACATGTTCATAAAATCAAATACAGATCAAGCCTTAATGATCATACTTCCCAAATTGCTGTAAAGTAATAAGCATTTAAAATCCATACTGGTTTAGAAGATCTCAAAATCAACATCATGACATTAAGTACATAATACATTTACCATAAAGGTATTATATTCTTGTTCCATATTTAGTAAAATGTTCCTATCATGGACAAAAACATTTTCCAAACATACGGAATACATAAAGTTCTTTAAACCCTCCATAATTATATACAATACGTTGTTCAGAGATATTACTTAGAAACTTATCAGACCTTGCAAGGATATCAGATGATGGAATAATTCCCAATAGCATTAAATTGATTTAAACTTTGACAGAACAATCTTCGATGCAACTTATAACAGATAAGACAGAATAACTTGAAGCTCAACATAGAGCCTTCATCAAGCATGCCACAATCAATTATCAAATGAAGAACTCGTTCATGCATAGCAAAATATCTCTTTCAGAAAACTTGTCATATCTTGAACATTCGGAGTTCCGTAGCGTATCTAGTCATTTTGGGAAAATTATTCAGAAAGCTTATCATATCATAAACATGTCGGAAGTTCATAGCATTTTTATCATTTCCGAAAATACTTATCATATAAAATACTTCGTAGCCCAAAATATGGATTTCCTTAAACATTGTATAGCATAGTCGTTGTTAAAATCATTTGACAAAAGTACCGAATGTAAATGATGGTATGACATCTCTAAATAACACGGATCACATAAGTTTTTTTTTTTTTTTTTCTAATAAACACTCTTTTCCGTATCATAATAAAGGAACAAGCCTTAAATTAAGTCTCATACAAATATTTCATCCTTAATCAATAATGGTGGGTTTATGATAACAATACGTTAGGTTCAGAATAAAAACACATCAGAGCAAAATTATGTCCTTCAGTCAAATGGCAGTCCACAAAAGAAACACATATCATTAAACTTCCATAAAATTCTACCAAACATTATGTGATCACAAATCATAATACTTGTATTTATTAACATTCCAGGTAGCAATTTCAACATTCTAACTCTTGATCACCAATTCCATGCTCGTTATCAATCATTAAATATTTTAATCATAATAATTTCATGAATTGTCAGCTACCATAATTCTAATGTCGCTCATCATTTCATGTTTCCAGAACTCAACATGTTTGTACTTCCCATTAGCCAAGTCAAAACACTACAATTTCATAAACCTTAGCCTTTTGTTTCCTGATACATATCACGTAGAGAAATATTGATTACAGATTACAATTTACACATAACAAAACAGATTACAAATGGTAGAGTGAGATTTCAGATTTCAAAGTTCAAAGTTTAGCTTACAGGTTTCCATAAACAAATTACACTGACTAAGAGAGGTCGTTATATGCATAACTTCTCCTTACAGCCAATCGTACTCAATACAATTTCAATTCGTACGCAAACACATTTTATCATACTACCCAAATGCAGTACTTTCTCAAAATCACAGATCTAAACATGATCATGGTGAGGAAAACATAACTCTAGCTTAAAGTTAGAGTATCACACATAGCATTTCCTTTGTTCTTAGAAATATCCCATGCTTAGAGTTTAATCAATTCACTAATTCACGTAAAGAAATGCTAAAAAGCCTCATTATATCGCCGTCATTTCTCACAGATGACCAACAACCGACAACATACATTTTATTTAATCTTTACATATAAGTCGTCTTACCGACCAGTTCGAACCCTCACCATGCTTCCGCTGCGCAACTTTATTGATTAAATCCCATTTGCAGATCTTACCATGTTCTGCATAGCAATCAATCACAACATATACAAGAAATGTATAACATACATGAATAATAACCATTGCGGTTAGCGTCATTACATATACCATTATCGTTGCTATCAATTCCTTTCATGTGCATTAAGGATGTCATGCATGATGCCTACATCTTTTCTAGACATCCTAAAGCTCAATGGAGTCGTGTGTGAGATAGCAACTCGTGCTCTGATACCACTTGTCACACCCCAAACCCGCCCCTAGAAGTTTGGGCATGACCACTTCAGAAACGGACACTTAACCTGTTTTATATCTATATATATGCGGCCTGAACGGAAGCACTAAATATCAAAATTTGACACTGGAAACAAACTCCATCGAGCTACTACTATCATGCCAGGATCACAAACTTTTAACAAAAATAAAATCTAAAACATACACCTGAACATCGGTTATATACATACATATATACAGACCCAGCCTATCATAGGGCATATACAAAAACATGAAAGCTATATACATCACTCTTAGATAGACATTCAAAAAGCAAGCCAACATCTTATCAGCTTAACAAAATCAATGGCTGTGTATAGTGCCTGGACACACGAAGGTTGACAAAAGAAAGCGGCGTCATGGCTAGGACTGACCACCTGATTGGTGACCTACAGAAACAGACATAACAGAGAGTGAGCCGGGCTCAGTGAATAGTAATACATAAATAAAACGATGCTTAACTTGAAACATAACACATAGCAATGCATATAAAGATGTAGAGTTCTCATAGTTAGTCTGATTCTGTGCTAAGTACATAACGACCTTAGGTTCAATCTTGCAACATAAACATGGTGGCTATAAGCCCTTGAAACATGGTGGCACGAGGCCGTGAAACATGGTGGCTATAAGCCTTGAACATGGTGGCACGAGGCCCTTGAAACATGGTGGCTATAAGCCCTTGACTTGTGGCATAAAGTCCTGTAATATGGCACTAAGGCCCTTGAAATGTGGCATAAAGCCCTTGTAATATTGGCACTAAGCTTGAAACATGTGGCATAAAGCTTGTAATATGGACTAAGGCTTGAAACATATTTAACTTGTAACATATTTGAAACATACTTGAACATACTTGAATTCTAACATACTGGAAACATGCCTGAAACATACTTGAACATCATTCATTAATTCAAACGGAACATATCATAACTAGAGCATTTCTTGTTGTATCATGTCATTATCGTACGCTTAACAATGAGAGACTAATTCACATTCTCATGAGGGTCACACAATGATGCTAAACTTTGCACTTATATCGTAGATTCTGAATAACTTCCAATTTATAAGCAACATAGCAAAATAACTTCAATTCATATGGATACACATAGCTACTCTTATATTTACTCAGAATCCATTTCAAGAATGAACATAAATTCTTTTGGGTAAATGACTTACTTTACGTGCTCTATTAATCAATAGCATACACCTTTGTTTAATCATTTATATGTTAAATAGTTGCTTGCCTTGTAATTAACAGAGTCCTAATGGTAACCGTTACATCATTCCCATGAGTTGACATAATTAACGTAAAGTTAACAGGACATTCCTGATAATTAGTAACGAAAAGTAAGCACATTTTCATTAGATTACAGATGACTTTATTGGTTTCACAATTTCACAGTTCGGCCCTTGGCCTGAGGGGTTCACACATTCAAAATAGCCTTTGGGTTTCATAGATTCACAACTTATCACATCGGCCTTCGGCCCTTTGGATTCACAAGTTCACAAGTTTGGCCCTTGGCCTCATAACTTCATATTTCACAAGTTCTTTTGATGTTTTCATAATTTCATAATGTTTCTCACATAACATACATAACTTCACAAACTCTTTTGAAGTTTCCATAATGTCACAGTGTTTCTCACATAGCATACATAACATATATGTCAACATAATTCTTACGACGAAGATTTAACATCAATAACGATAAACGGTTAAAGGTACATCAAAGTACTACTACTCACAGCGTTCAGGTGCTTGATCCGCCCTGTAGCTCCCTACACAATTCACATAATTCAAACATAATTCATCATAGTACAACACCAATCAATTCACTATGAGTCAACACAACATAACCCAACAAAGTCAATATCACTTAGTTCATCAACACCATTTGTAATTTAACATAATTCAAAATAAATCCTTGAATTCCATTTCAACATTCCAAAACCGAGTTCATATCATCCATATCATTAATAGATTATTTCCCCAATTTTCCCTTCACATTACAGCATGAATTACAATGTTTATAACATAGTTCATTCGCAAATTTTAAACATAATTTTCAAACATTTCCAATTTCTAATTAAACTTGAACACATATAATTCCATACCTCAATTTCATTACTCTACTTTCAATTTGGGCCAATTCATTGGTTATCATCATTAATCAACCTAGGGTTTCAAGAAAATATTGAAATTTCAAGAAAAATTCAAACTTATTAAACCATTACTTACTTTTTATTCCAATTTTCCAAATGATTATACATCTAGGAGTCACAATCCATCATTTTAACCCACCAATTTAACTTCCAACATCTCCAACTCTAAACCCCCAATTCTCAAGTTGGACATAATATGCTCAAAACTATAGATTTTGTTTGTATATACACACAAATCCACAAATCCATCCATGAATGCAAATATTGAAAGGGAATAAGGACCCCTACCTCAAGAATCAAGCAAAGGAGCAAAGATTGAGAAGAATCCTCCAAAAATTCGAATTTCAATCGGTTGGAAATGTTGACCCTTTCTTGTTCTCCATCCTTGATGCAAGATCCATGGTGGATTTGTTGATAAAAGTGGAGGAAATCAAGGTTTTGGGAGCTAGGGTTTCGGACATGGAAGAGGGGAGAAGAAGAGAGGAAAAGAAAATGTAAGAAATGGGCCAAAAATCTCGTTTTTGAGCTGCTGTCCCGCACAACCCGCACGTGCGGCGCTATTCCCCGCACGTGCGGCTCTGCTTCCAGCACAGATATGAAAACTTTGAACGGGTATAACTCTCTCATCGGGACTCCGTTATAGGTCGTTCTTGTGTCCAAATTGAAGCCCCGGAAATAAGCTTTCCAATGGTTCTAACCTCACACTCAAATTAAAGAAAGTAAAAAAAAGAAAAGGGCAAATGAGTGATGGCTGATCGTAGAATAACTATCCGGATTATATTCTTTGGTCCAATCGTACTTTACCATCATACCACCACCTCAATCAATACCCCAAATAAGATAAAAACATTCGCAATTCCAATAGATATAGTTGAATTAAAACACATTAACCCCTAATTAAATAAGGATGACTTTTGGGGTCATTACATCATCATTGGGGTCACAATTTGGAACTATTACACCATGAAAAGTTACATTGTTTTGGCAAGTGGGTAAAAAGTCAATTTTTGACTTTTAACTTATTTTGGGTTATATTGCCTCTTTACTTTTTTACATATTTTTTCAAAAATAGTTTTAAAAAAAATATCAAAAAGTCGGCTTTTAATGTGTAATATACTTATAAAATTATATTTATCATTTTTTTTTAATTATAACAAATGTAATATGATCATGCGATTGTGATTGTCGAATCAATCCGTTTTCTTCTTCTTCTTCTTCTTCTTCTTCTTCTTTCTTCTTCTTCTTCTTCTTCTTCTTCTTGCATCAATAATATTTTTATAGAAATTCTATAAGATGAAAAGTTCAAATTATCAAAATGAATCTAGTAATGGGCTCACTAAGACCTAACAACAATTAGAGAGAAGCTCTAAATTTATTTATTATCTCACATAATATATCATTCTGTGGAGAAGTGGTTTGGAAATACTATAGGGATCCAATTGGACGCTCTTGATCCTCAGCTAATCACCTTAAAAAGAATGAACACTCCAGTCGGGGGTGCCGGAATTAGCACTCCGACGGATAAGTCAGTGTATACTCTCTTGGTTGCTTGTAAACTAAGTTTTTTAGATTTGTTCTCACGTACCTTTCTTTGACTGATGTTCCTCTATTTATATTTTTCTTTCAGGCCTCAAGGTCGGGCCCACCCTCGCTCCATTACACGTCTATTTATTCGGCTTTTGTCCAATTGGTTACACGGCCGCTTAATCTATCCGGCTTTGGGATTGTCCAGGATGGAGCCAAATACAAATTCAGTTCTTGATTGTCCTCATACAGTTATTCGGCTTCCTTGCACTTTTATCAGCGATATCCAACTCCCACAATTGCCCTCAAAACATCCTATTAACGCCAGTTAGTCGGCATGTTTGGTTTTGAACTTGAAAGGTCAAAGAAAGAACGGCGGTTAACCTCATTCCAACGCATGTCAGAGCACACGTTTTTTAGGCATCATTACATCTTCCCGCCTCTTCGTACACTTTCTTCATTTAATGCGATTTGAAACTATGTTGTCCCTTCGAGTGTAGGTTTTTTGAATACTCAAAGCTTCTGGTTTGCCTCTCAATATACTTCCATTTCGCGACCTCTGCAACTTCCTCCCATTTCTCATTGTCTCTTCTACTTCTTGTAAGTTCTCTTCTCCTTCACTTCGAATCTCATTTCCTTGTTTATTTTTAGCTTTGCATTCTCCTTAGATTGGCTAGGATGGCAAAACACTTGAAAAAACTCCTTTCTGCAGACCGAATCTCTGGTTTTCGACACCATTTTTCCATCTCCGACGATGTCCATCTATCACTCGTGGCAGACAGCACCATTGATATGGAGAGGGCTGTTGAAAGTACAATCATCTTCCCTCTTCTATCGATTGCTAAGGGCAGAGTCTGTTTCCCTCTCCATCCATTTTTTAGGGCCGTCCTTCGCCACTGGGGTTTAATCCATTCTCAGCCAAACGTGAATTTTTACCAAATAATAATGGGCATTGTAGAATTAAATCGACGTCTTAGGCTTGACCTTGGGATCCCTACTATTCGGCATTGTTATGCCTTGGCCAAATCCTCTGGCCGGCATGGGCGCTACTTCCTCAGAGCTAAGGACACCGACCATCATTTGGTTACTATGCTTGCCAGCTCTGGCAAGCGTGTTGATGATGTCATGGTCGTTGTCCGCGGTAACTGGAAATTTGGAGAGGGCGAAGATCGCTTAGATCCAGTGCCTAGGCGAAAAGACGAACCAGGTGGCCGTATAATCCCCAACATATATTTGTTGAATATTTGTCTGACTTAAATTCTTCGTACTTACGATTTTATTTTGTGCAAGCAACGACCTGAAAAAAGTTCTTGCTTCGGCCGACGACGCTATACTTGCGCAGATTAAAACTGTGCTCCAATTCTTTGGCCGTTCGAATCTTTAGAAGCAAAGCAGGGCGGCCCACATACTTTTAAGATACGAGTCGACCTACTCCACATTTTCGACTGCAGATTACATTCCGATTCCGAGGGGTGAACAGCAGCTTACGGCGCTTATTTTTTTGAACTTCAAGAATCTTAGGCAAATTGGTCTTGAAGCTTCAGATTCGGAGCCAGCAGATGAACCAGTAGCCAAAGTTGTTGAGCAGCTAGATCAACCCTCAGACAGTTTCGAAAGACTAGAGTTTTACGCGACACTGAATTCGGCCTTTGAGGAAGCCGGCCTCAATCCTCCATCAACTTCGAGATATTTTCACCGACTTAGGAGACCTACCCGGTTCATATGCTGATAATATGGCTAGTGAGTCCCTTACTCAGTTGGCCAGGAAGAAAAATGCTGAGAGGATGGCTGCATGCAAGAAAGCCAAAGTCGAATGATCTCATCCTCCACCCCCTCCACCTAAAGTTAGGACTGAGTCTACACCCCTTGCTCCTATTGAGGAGATGGCTCATGCTGATACGGCTGAAACTGAGCTTATTGTCAGTCAACCAGAGGGCCAGGTGTCGGAGCAACGGGGGAAAAAGCGTCCGGCCGAGACCGAAGATTATTCGAAAAACCTGGTAGATAAACGGCCACGCTTAGAAGAATCTGACTTGGTTGTGCCGTTTACAATACAACCCAGGATAAAGAACGTGCCGATTGCTTCCGACGCATCGACCATGAAAGATGCTACAGTGGCCTTGAGCTTGGCCTCCTTCATTTCGTTGTCGATTGACAGGGCGACCTTTCGGGCAGAGCCTGATCTGTTATCCATAGCATTGGCCACTCAATCGGCGATTTTGGTATGTCTCTTAATCCTTAGTTCTGCAACAAAGACCAAGAAGTTTTGTATATCACCTATCTTATTGATTTATTGTTTTGTAGGCGGCGGGGAGGAGAGCAGAGATTGGTCGTCACCAACATGACGCAATCGAGCAGGTTGGCTTTTTGACAGCCGAAGTGGAAGCTGAAAAGAACAATGCAGCAAAGGCCTCTCACCGAACGGCGGAAGAAAGAGCGAGGGCCGATGCTGAAGCTGATAAGGCCAAGAATTTTGATCGATTGAGATTGGTCGCTGAAGAAAGCGGATGCGAGCGAAGAAGCGCTCAAATTGGCCAATGAGACGATATCCAAGCTGGAGGCCGACTTGGAAGATTTGAAGAAGGCGAAGGAAAAAGCCGAATCCGAGACATCCAAGGCCTTCCAAGCCGACAGGGACGCAGCCTTAGAGAGCTATGTTGAGGAAGTGCCTAAGTTTGAAAATAGAGGTTTCAAACATGGCTGGCTCAAAGCTTTAGCTGCCGCTAACGTGATATCAAAATAGCCAATTTCGTACGAATAGGTAGACGTTGAGCCGTTGGAGTCTGACCCTGAAAACTAACCTAGGTTCATAGTGACTTTCGTTTTGTTTTGGTATCTACATGTATGTAGGTTTTGTTAGATTTTGACTGTATTTTGGTTAGAAGTTTAAACGTAGGGTAGCTTCATGTATAAATTGACTTCTGTATGTACTCAATTTATGAATGAAAATTGCCTTTGCTTTTCTGCTTACTGAATGTACTTGATTTGTGAATGAAAATTGCCTTTGCTTTTCTACTTATTGAATGTGTGTGTTAACAGCTAAGTAAGATAAAAAATCATGAAATAAGTTTTAACGAAACTATTAAATTAATTCGGCGCTAAATTAACTACTTAGCTTTGTCAAGCTGAATATACTAGTGCATCTGCCCTTGCCCCAACAGATTGGTGAACGTGGCCAACAATTAACGGCCATTCATGAATTGGCTGGGGCAACCTATCTTTTCGGTACAAAGGACTGCTATTATGCCGAATAAATCAATTACAAAGGACTGATATTAGGCCGAATAAATCAATTAATTTGCCCTCGCCTTAGCAGATTAGTGAACGTGGCCAACGATTATCGGTCATTCATGAATTGGCTGGGGTAGCCTATCTTTTCAGCACAAAGGACTGATATTAGGCCAAATAGATCAATTAATCTGCCCTTGCCCCAGCGGATTAGTGAACGTGGCCAACGATTATTGGCCATTCATGAATTGGCTGGGGCAGCCTATCTTTTCGGCACAAAGGACTGATATTAGGCCGAATAGATCAATTAATCTGCTCTTACCGCAGTGGATTAGTGAACGTGGCCAACGATTATCAGCTATTTAGGAATTGGTTGGAGTAACCTATCTTTTCGGCACAAAGGATTGATATTAGGCTGAATGGGTCAATTAATTTTCCCTTGCCCCAGCGGATTAGTGAACGTGGCCAACGATTATCGACCATTCATGAATTGGCTGGGGCAGCCTATCTTTTCGGCACAAAGGACTAATATTAGGCCGAATAGATCAATTAATCTGTCCTTGCCCTAGCAGATTAGTGAACGTGGCCAACGATTATCGGCCATTCATGAATTGGCTGAGGTAGCCTATCTTTTCGGTACAAAGGACTGATGTTAGGCTAAATAGATTAATTAATCTGCCCTTGCCCCAGTGGGTTGGTGAACGTGGCCGCCGATTATCAGCCATTTATGAATTGGCTGGGGCAGCATTGAAGAGATCGCTTTGGAGGCGGTGCACCCGCGAGTAATAAAAAGGGTGGTTGCTTCTTGCGCGTAGGTTCCATTAGTGTGTTCAAACTCAACTCAAACTAGTCTGTCGAGGAAGGTTAGATAAGTGTGAATGTCAAGTAGACTATTCTTCAACAGCAGAGGAGAATGTAGGACATTCGCTGAGCTGGACTTAGCAATGAATCGAGGTGGAGAACCTTTACGAACGGGAAGTAGGACGTCTGGGGAGCGGGAGAGGCGTCACTCTCCACATCGTCGAAGTAGGTCACCTAGGAGGAAGAAGCCACAGCGGGGGAACTCCCCTCATTCGCGAAGTGAGGCTAGTGGACCACCCCACCCGTTCAGTTTTTTAGTCTTTATCGGGAACAAACCGATGACGGAAGCAGATTCGATCATCTGAGATTCGAGCGTGGCAGTTGAATTTGCACGGCAGATTTTTCTGCCAGAAGTCCAGCAGTCGATGATTGGTCGACCAGATTTCGAAGTGTTTCGAGAGGGCGTTCATGGAGCGGTGAAAGGACTATACACTGCCTATGAGATCAACATGCGCCTTTATGCCGCGCGGCGGGAGATCGAACAGAAAGATGAACGCATTCGTAATTTAGAAGCTCGGATGGAGAAAGTCGAGCGGGAGTTAAGAAAAGTCAAAACCTCCAAGCGGGAGTTAAGAAAAGTCAAAACCGAATTCGGAGGCTTATTCAGCCCAAACGTGTCATTCACAGGTGGGGCTCCGAATTCGGAGGCTTTTATCTTTACCAATCATGATATCCACGAAGGGCACTCCAAATCCGGAGGCTTATTCGGCCCAAACGTGTCATTCATGGATGGGGCTCCGAATTCGAAGGCTTTTAATTTGACCAATTGTGATATCCACGAAGGGCGCTCCGAATCAAGAGGCTTATTCGGCCCGACTGTGTCATTCATAGATAGGGCTCCAAATTCGGAGGCTTTTAATTTGGCCAATCGTGATATCCATGAAGGGCGCTCCGAATCCAGAGGCTTATTCGGCCCAACCGTGTCATTCACGGATAGGGCTCCGAATTCAGAGGCTTTTATCTTAGCCAATCGTGATATCTACGAAGGGCGCTCCGAATCCGAAGGTTTTTATCTTGGCCAATTGTGATATCCATGAAAGGCGCTCTAAATCCGAAGGTTATTCGGCCCAAACGTGTCATTCACGGATGGGGCTCCGAATTCGGAGGCTTTCATCTTGGCCAATCGTGATATCTACGAAGGGCGCTCCGAATCCGGAGCTTATTTGGCCTAACCGTGTCATTCATCGATGGGGCTTCGAATTTGGAGGCTTTTATCTTGGCCAATCGTGACATTCACGAAGGGCGCTCCGAATCCGGAGGCTTATTCGGCCCAAACGTGTCATTCACGAAGGGCGTTCCGAATCTAGAGGCTTATTCGGCCCAAACGTGTCATTCACGAAGGGCGCTCCGAATCCGGAGGCTTTTACCTTGGCCAATTGTGATATCCATGAAGGGCGCTCTGAATCCGGAGGTTTTTATCTTGGCCAATCGTGATATCCATGAAGGGCGCTCCGAATCTGGAGGCTTATTCAGCCCAAACGTGTCATTCACGAAGGGCGCTCCGAATTCGGAGGCTTTTATCTTGGTCAATCGTGATATTCACGAAGGGTGCTCCGAATCCGAAGGCTTATTCTGCCCAAACGTGTCTTGCACGGATGGGGCTCCGAATTCTGAGGCTTTTATCCTGGCGAATCGTGATATCCATGAAGGGCGCTCTGAATCCGGAGGCTTACTCGGCTCAAACGTGTCTTGCATGGATGGGGCTCCGAATTCAGAGGCTTTTATCTTGGCCAATCGTGATATCCACGAAAGGTGCTCTGAATCCGGACATAAGAGCATTGATAATTAAACATATTTCTTTCCAGACATGAGAGCATTGATAGTTATGTTGAACGAAATTGAAAATGATATGATTTGTTTACAAACATTAGATGAAGTGGAGTAACGTATTGATAATGAAAATATTAAAAAGGAACAACAGCAGCAACAACAAAATAATGGTTGTGAAGAGAATGAAGTGAAGGAACAACCCAAAAATGAGGACAATTAAATCAATACTCATCATAAGGTAATATATCTATTTTTTAAAAGTTTATTTGTATGTAAAAAATGATAACAAAAAAAAATGTCAACATTTTTTATTTTATAGGTACTTTTTGGACATTTGGACATGATGAGTGACATCTATTGAGTTTTAATTTATCAAATATAGATAGATTTGATTTATGACATTTTGTTTATTATTAGTTTTTTTTTTTAGCATATATATGTTTTAGATATTAGGTTTATTGGGAAACATCTTATTTATTGTTAATATAGATTATTTTATTAGTTGGAGATCAAGTTTATTATTTTAAGAAAAGTAACTCAATTGGATGATTATAATATTTTATGAATATTTGTTTTGAAATATTGTTTTCACTTATGAAATTTGAAAAAATGATCTCCATATACACTATAATTTGGAAAGATGATCTTAATTGGATGATTATAATATTTTATTTATTGTTGATATCTTTTTTTAAAAAAAAGTCAAAAAATATATTTATTTAGATCATCTTAAACAATTTTAATGTATAAAATGGTGGATAATGGTAGGAACACTAAATTTTTTTCCAAATAAATGACTAAATATCCTCACATGAATATGAAATCTATAATTTTATGAACTTCACTGTGAGGCCCCTAAAAATTTTAATTTCTTAGAAGTCTCTTATTTTTAAATTATTTCCTTGAAGTCCCTCAGTTTCTTAATTGCAACCCTAGAATCAAAATACATGCGCTAACAAAAAACAGCAAACCCTAATCGATTTCAGAAGCTTAGAAATAATTTCTAATACTCTAATTGACTCCCTAAATATGAAATTACCACTTGGAAACCCTAGGCTTTTCCGGTCTTTATCACGTTCGTCGGTTGATCGCGTTTTTGTTCGAAACAAGAATTCCAAACCGAATTAAACTCTCTGACCTCAATTTAACTTAATTCTACACTAAAATAAATATTCCAATTTATAAATTAAACCCAATGCCCTCATATTTTTCTTAAATCACATTTTGACTCCAAACTAGTAGCATTACACACATATATACATATATATATATACTTGTACCTTTCTTAAATAAATAATTTTATACACAAATATCTTCATATCTATATATAAAATCAACAAAAATGTCCCCAAATCTAGCACATGGCCAGCCATCACCATCTCTAGGCTACAATTATGGGTACTTTAGAGACAAATCCCTTAAATCATGGAAAAAGTATCATTGGTACCCCCAAATCAAGGAAAGTTGTCTTATACTTGTAACTATCTTGGTTCTACTTAACCTAACCCTAACTAGATTATGCCTTAATACATTATTAGGCTTCGTAATGATCATTCATTCCATTACATTCCAACTAAATGCATCTCAATTCCATTCCATTCCAACCAGTGGGCATTTTAGACCTTTTACACCAATTTTATTATAAAAACACCACCACCCTCCACATGTTACACATCTCATACACTCACACACCTACACATTCAGTTGAGAGAAAGAAAGAAGAGGAAGAGAGTGAACTTTGGTAGTAGAGGAGAGGAAAAGAGGAGACAATTGTGCAAACACTTCATTATGCAATCAAGTAAGCCACAACACAACTCTCTCTTTCATTTTCCTTTTCAAATACATGTTATTAAAAGTTTAAAATGGTATTTTCAGATGTTTTCTAATGGTATTCCTGAAAGGAGTTGAGCCTTGATTCTACCCTCCTTGTATTTCTTTTAATCAGTATAAGACTACCTTTTTCCAGATCAAACTCTCAAAATTTCCAAAGGCACACCTTCACCTTAAATTTTCTAAGTTTAATACATATTATTTAGCAAGTTTTCATCACAATAGAAGTGGAAAATTTCCCCTAGTTGACCTCTTTTCTCACCAACTTTCTTGTTGCAAGAACTCTGACAGAAAAATTTATTTTACAGCCAACTTTCAAAAATTCTAGAAAAATGTAGACATATCTTCTGGACATCAAATTTATGTCCAATTCTTCCTTAAGGAGTTAGCTTTCAAGGAAAATTGGTTTCATTGAAAAAGAGTGAGCGGTTTGTAAGAAAATCCAATTTTCGTAACGATCGACGAATCTGGACAGCGTTGGAGCATTTCTTAAATAACTAAAAATCTAAAAAAACTATCACATTTTTTAAATATGTTCTGAAAATTAGATTAAATTCTCTACGAACCATAGGAAGGTTAGGTTTGGGAAATATCTAAAATAGCCCTTTTGATTTTAATCTTTAAATGGTATTGAATTTAGAAATTTAATTTTGCATGGGTGTTTTATGCTCTTGTGTACATGAATATGCTTATTAGTTTATGATCATGTCTTGGTATGATATTTCATGTGTTATGGTTATATTCCTTATCTTCTTCATTTTAATAATGCTCATGCTTATGTGGATATTACTATCTTGTTGAGTTTGTTCTAACTTGACCTAAAACATTGATCCAAACGGAAAACTTAATTGGGATGGTATTGGGTTTTCGATCACTTGAATAATGAAGACATGATAATGTGTTATGTATGGATTGATGGGATGTGCTCCTTAATTGAAGGTTCGCGTAAACCCTAGAATGGAACGGACGTATTCGGACTCTTTGCAATGGTTTGATTAGTGAGATAAGGTTGGGTCCGAATAGGACATTCATGAGGATAAAACTTTTTTGGAAGGATAAAGTTGGATTCAGGAGATAAAACCTTTTTCTTTTCGCCATCCCTATTGAGGCCCTGCGGTTGGCGCTACGCAGTATATAACCGTTGGTAGGCATCCGAGGTTAGTTCTGCAACAAAGCAGCAAAAAAGGGAGTTCTGAATAGTTCGATGTCCAATTATTGTGGTTAGGAGGATGAAATCTCTTTGGGGGATTTCTAGAATACTAACCACTAACATTATAACCTTTGTTATCTATTTAAATGACATGTTCTTTCCTCTATTATTGAAATTACTGTTATTGACTTGAATATCATGCTTCACTACTTGCTTACTATATATGTGATGGTATATTGGATTGGGAAAAAGGGACGGGATGTGTGTGCATTTACTGGGCATTCAAAACTCATGGCGTTTCATGCCAAGTATTGAAGACTATTAGACTGGTCGAAGGCAAAGCTGAAGCATTTGAGGACGTACGGCTATCTGAGAAGGATTAGAAATTAGTTTGTAAACATATTTTGAGATTGTAAGTGATAGATCCCATGTTATATTTAAAACATGATTTTGTAATTTATATATATATATAACATTTGTAACCTATCATTCTACCCTGTCAACTCATGTAGGTCTTGTGTTAATACCTTGTCAAGATCTGTCAAAAATGTAACTTTGCTATCTAAGGTGGTTGGACTTTGAAGGGAGACTATTTGACTCCTCTGACCTTCCTGGAATCTTACTTGGTTATTATTCAAGAGATTCATTAGTGACGTTTTCTACTCTTGTAATCTTAAATAAACCATATATTTAAAAATTAATATATTATCTAATGTTTTCGACTTTTGAGGCATCACATTCACAGCCATGGAAGATACTTAATCGTTTATTTAATAAAAAATTTAAGAGGTATGATATTTTTATAAAATGGTTCCTACACTTCTGACCTAAGAGAAACAAATTATCAATAATGGTGGGCCCATTAAGGAAAAAACAATTGTTGTCGAGTGCGGAGCAGCCGGCCATGTCTCTTAGGTGGGAGGCATTTGTTTCTGTAGGAATGGCTGATAGTCTCATTTCGATTTTGTCACTTTGGCTCGTTGAAAAGTTTAATAGCAAAAGAGGATGCTGACTTCCTTTACAAATCAGGCTAAAAAATCTTTCTAATTTCTATGACACCTGCCTCCTATACAAACAAATATGGACTATTTTAGGAAGTTGGCAAAAAATTAATTTTTTAATTTTTTTTAATTTATTTTGTCTTTTTATAGATAAAAAATATGAGAGGTAATGTGATCCAAAATGAATAAAAAGCTAAAAATTAACTTTTTACCCTCTTTTCAAAAGACCCTTATGTGTTAGGTACAATTAAATTTTGTATCATTTTTCAAATTAATTAGAATTAGAATCCCGTTTTCATTCACTATAATTAATGTGAATTATTATCATACTCAATAAAAAATTATACATATATGATGATGGCAAGAATCATCTAGAATGGTTGTATGTTAAGTTCAATTGATTTATGGATAAATTACACCGATACTTTTTTAATACAAGTATACCTTCACGTTTTAGAAATTACATTCTCTTCTTTAAAGTTTAAATTTTTATTACGATTTAATCTTTCTGTTAGTCAACCATTATGTCAACTAATAAAAAAAAACTCATATAAGAAATTTTTTTTTTTTAAAATGCCTATTTTACTCTTATTATACCATTTTTCAAATTGATCATATAGCGTTAATCACGTTTGTTGACTGTAATAATATGAATTATTGTCTTAGTTAAGAAAATGTTATACACATGTGGCAATTGCATATTTGCAATTAAGAATTATCGAGAATCGCTATGTGTTAGGTTTAATTGAATTTTTATCTTTTTTTTAAACTAAATATATAGCGTTAATTACATTTTTTTTTAAACATCGTTAATCATGTTGTTTGTGTACCATAATAATGTGAATTTTCATCTTAATTTTAATTTTTTTTTACACATATATGGCGATTACATATTCAGCCCCGCTATGTAGCTCGAAAACGAGCCCCCCGAATCCCCCGAAATTGATAAAGCTGAGTTTTGAATGTTTGGCCCAGTTGACACCACGCGCGAAATAGAAGAAGAAAAGAGAGGAGAGGAGAGAGAGAGGAGCCCGTCGAAGAAGAATAGGTGAGAGCGACCACCGCTGAGATCGACTGGTGCTGACCACCGACCTGGGTGACCACCGACGACCAGCGAAAAACTTTGCCGAGCGTCAGTCACTATGTTGTTCGGCGTCCAGCAATCTCTGCCCACCGTCGGTCACTGTGCTGTCCGTCAATCTCTGCTGGTGCGTATTTTTTCAGTTTTTTTTTTCTTATAATTTTTTTTTTTTGTTAAGCTTGAATGTGGGGATTTTTCAATTTGTATACTGCTTGTGGTATATATATGTGGAAATGTAATGTAGTGGACAGTGGGGAAAATAATTTTTGTTCTTGTTCTTGACAGTGGGGAAATGTGAATCTATGTTTGTTCTTGTTGATGAAATGAAATTAGAAACACAACTTTTAGGGGGAAATGTGAATCTATGTTTGTTCTTGATGAAATGAAATTAGAAACACAACTTTCAGTTCTTCACAGTGGGGAAAATAATTTTTGTTCTTGTTCTTGACAGTGGGGAAATGTGAATCTATGTTTGTTCTTGTTGATGAAATGAAATTAGAAACACAACTTTTAGTTCTTGACAGTGGGGAAAATAATTTTAATTTTAGTCACAACTTTTTTAATTCTGAAAACTCAATTATTTTCTGTATTCCATCTTTTTTTGATTTTGTGTTTTCAATCTTCATAACCATGGAGTTCAGCTAATTAATCTACATAAACAGAGGAAGTCCCAAAAAACATGTCTTAGATTAAACAGTAAGTGTATTTTACAGTGCTTCAAAAGTAGACGCAAATTTATTGTTCTATGTTCCAATTATCTACTCCAACCCAATGATAACTAACATACTAGTGCAAACATATGGACAGCACTTTATTGTTCCATGTTTTCTAGACTTCTATGCACAGCACTTTGCAATAATCAAAATAAAATTGCTATCTATGTGATGTATATGTGTGTTTTGGGATGTGTCTATAGTTGAATTTGTGTGATGTATACAAACTGTTTCACACTTTGCATTTGAGTTTGAAGGTACAATGGACATTGATTCAAACCATCCTACATTGAGTGGGGGTGAGGAAGTTGAGGAACTAGAGAACAATCCTTCATTAAATGAGAGTGGCGAAATTGAAGAACCTAAGAAGGGGATGTGCTTTACCTCAAAGCAAGAAGTGCATGAGTTTTATGCAAAATATGCGAAAAACCTTGGATTTGCTATAGCTTATAGAACACAGAATGTTGAAGATGATGGAAAGGTGAAATACTTTGGAATTGAATGTACTCGGGCGCAAAAGAGGACAAAAAGATCAGAAGTAAACCCCTTGAAACCATCTTTGTCATCAAAAATTGATTGTAAAGCAAAGGTAAGAGCGACTTTACAAAAGGATGGAAGATATAAGTTAACTACAGTTGTGCTTGAGCATACGCATGACTTGATTCCTAGTGACTCACGACATTTTCCAATGAATAAAAGGATTCTTACTCATGTGAAGAGAAGATTAGAAATAAATGATGAAGCAGGAATAGGGGTGTCTAGGAATTTTCATTCTATAGTTGTTGAAGCGGGGGGATATGAGGCATTAACATTTGATGAACGAGATGCACGGAACCACATTGAGAATGCTAGAAGATTGAGGCTTCGGGTAGGAGACGCCGAATCAGTTGCATTTTATTTTCATAGGATGCAACAAGAAAATTCAAACTTCTATTCTGCAATTGACTTTGATGTAGATGGACGCATACGGAATTGTTTTGGGCGGATGCAAGGAGTAGGGCGACTTATAAAGCATTTGGGGATGTTGTCTCATTTGACACCACCTACCTCACAAACAAATATGATATGCCGTTTGCTCCGTTTGTAGGAGTTAATCACCATGGACAGTCAATCTTGTTTGGTTGTGGGCTATTATGGAATGAGAACACAGAGACATTTGTTTGGCTATTCAAAGAATGGTTAAATTGCATGTCAGCCACTCCTCCAAAAGCTATTATAACTGACCAGTGTAGAGCCATGCAAAATGCCATAGATTGTCTTCCCGTAGGCTCAACATTGTTGATGTTTATGGCATATAATGAAGAAAATTAGAAATTGAGAGGATATTCCCAATATGAAGCCATCAAATTCGTTTTACAAAATGCAGTGTATGATTCTTTCAAAAAATATGAATTTGATAAGGAATGGCAAACGCTGATTGAAAAGTTTAGCCTCCATGACAACGAGTGGTTGGGGGTATTATATGGTGAGCGGCATAGGTGGATTCCTGCCTATGTGAAAGATATATTTTGGGCTAGCATGTCAACTACACAATGAAGTGAGAGCATGAATGCATTTTTTGATGGCTATGTAAACTCAAAGACTACTTTAAAGCAATTTGTTGAACAGTACGACAATGCATTGAGAAATAAGGTGGAGAAGGAGACCAAAGAAGACTTCAAATCTCGAAACAAATTGTATGATTGCTTAACGGTGTATGAGTTTGAGAAGCAATTTCGTGCAGCCTACACCAATGCCAAATTGAAAGAAATTCAAGTAGAATTGAAGCGACTACTGTATTGTCATGCGACTCTTGTGAAGGAGGAGGGATCCATTTGTACTTATCATGTCAAGGAAGCTGTGCTTGTGGGTGAGAAAATGAAGAAAGTTGAATTTCTTGTTTACTTTAATTCAATTGAATTTGAAATGTAATGTGTGTGTTGGTGGTTTGAGTTTAGGGGGATCATGTGTGCCCATTCCCTTAGTGTGCTCATTGAGAGGTGCATATATGAGGTTCCAGATAAGTACATTATGCCGAGATGGAGAAAAGATTTGGAAAGAGGGTACACATATATTCCAACGACATATACGAAATCCGGGGCTGCCCTCAATGCAAAGGTACATGATAACTACCACAAGACATTGGATGAAATTATAGAAATTGCTTCCAACGATAATGGTAAACACAAAGCCATTAAACTTGGGTTGAGAGAAATCAAGGAAAGAGTAAGAAAAGATGAATATGGTTGTGCGAGCAATGTGCCATCTTCTAGTAGTACTATCCCACCTTGTAGTAGTAATGTGCCACCTTTTAGTGCTACTCGCAAGGTGCGTAGTCCTTTGGTTGCTCGCCGAAGAGGTCGTCCATGTACAAACGGAAGGTGAGCAAGGTGGACGAAATAGTGAATCGGTTGAAGGGAAAAAATAAAAAGGCACCAAAAGTCCAGGTATATTTTTTATTTTTTACTTGTATGTAAATTTCAAATTTTATTTTTGTCAAACTTTTTCACCAATGTGTGTTACTATAGGGTCGTAAGATGGGTCAATGTGAACCTCGTAAGTTGAATTTCAGTTGTACGAAAGGCATGGAAGACAATACGTACGATCTGGTACGTGTTTCATGGTCCACTACTATTTTTTGTATGGTATTTATTTCAATGTTTGAACTTATTAATGATATTTTGTTATTATGTATCATAAGGTGCCGCAAGCTCAATCCTACTATTTTCCTTGTATGGATGGGACACAAGAGAGCGCATTGCAAATGATGGACAAAATTGAAAGCTCATCGTTCAGTGAATCAGGAATGGCGAATATAGATAGTTCAACTTTTGTGGACTTGAATATAGATGTGGATCCAAACGCTCCATTTTTTTTTAGTTTCGTATTATGGTAGTTATCACTTTTGTTTGTAAACTTGGGATAGTTACTTTTGTGGACTTCAATATACATGCGGATCCAATCGGCTAATTTTTTTTTTTTTAGTTTCGTTCTATGGTATTTATAACATTGGTTTGTAAACTTATGTTTTGAACAGGTTTGTGAACTTATGTTTGTAAACCTACAGTTCTGTCAAGTTCTGTAGATTTTGAACAGGTTTTGCATATTTTGAACAGGTTATATTTCATTCTTATCAGATTCTGAACAGGTTCTGTCATGGTCTGTATATTTTGAACAGGTTCTGCATATTTTGAACAGGTTATATTTCATTCTGAACAGATTCTGAACAGGTTCTGTATATTTTGAATAGGTTCTGCATATTTTGAATAGGTATATTTGATTCTGAATAGGTTTTGTAAATGATGAATCTGTCAAGTTCTGTTTCCAGCAGCAGTTCAGGTTCTGTATATTATGAAGCAGCAGTTCTGTATATTATGAAGCAACAATTTGATAGTTTGAGAAGCAATGTTCAGTTCTGTATATTATGAAGCAGTAGTTTGATAGTTTGAGCAATGTTCAAGTTCAGTTCTATTTGTAATGGATTATTAAGCAGCATAATGAAGCTTATAAGGTTTTTCATGGATTTTGATAGTTTGAGAAGCAATGTGTTCACAGGTTTATTAAGCAGCAGAAATAAATGGTAAAACTAAGCTACCAAACTCATTTGAGCATCTATGGTGCCAAAGCCGTCTAGTGGGCACTGTTGTGGCACTGCCATGATCCTTTTGCATGGCTCTTTGATTTACTTTTTACTCAAATAACAAGAAATAAAAGCATAAATATGTTTACACACAGATCCCCTGAAACATTTAGACAAAGAATGGTAAACATGAGGTAGGCATATGATATTCTTAATACCATTGTAAATTCAAAGAAGGCAATAAAGCAGGCAATAATGTTTTGTGTGTCAAAGAACACAAGAAGATAGAGATAACTATGCAATGTATTCCCATAACGATCATGTCTACATTAACTGCTTCTTGAACAACACACAGCAGTTCCACATGCAAATTTGTTACTTTCCATATCCTTCTTGTCAAATAATGCACACACACATATGACATCAAGTAGGAACAAGCACCAAATGTCATCATATTTTTCTTTTAAGTAAGAGAGTAAACAAACTGCAAAATAATCATTATGAATCCACTAAATCCAAGCGAATGATTATATAACATCAAACAAGATCCAAAGCCAAAAGTGAGATACAAAATCAAGATCCAAAGCCAAAAGTGAAGCATAGACCAACAAATGACACAACCTATCAACAATAATTGAAAACATAACAGGTTTTTCATTACCCACATTAAATGAAGCACAACACATATTCACAATCCATCAAGTCCATTCAATCCATAACTACATCCATCAAATTCCCCAAAAGCTATCAACTCAGTAATTTACATTATAAAATAGAAAACAATACAAAATACAATGACATAAAGCATCACATTCAATTTCATCTGCACCCTTCGAAGCCTTCTACCATGCTCTTGAAATTCATTATCCATCTCATAAACCCTTGTGCTATGATCGTTAAATTCTTTGCTTCTTATAGATTTACGAGGTGTAGCATTGGAGATCATGTCGTCATCATTATCATCTGCGAACTTGAGGTAATTGCAGTGTTCCTCACTAATCTGCAATGCATGACAATCAGTTAATCAAATCAGGCTAATAAATTTCCAAACAAATTTCCATACTGCTTACATATTTCGACGGACACACAAAGTACACACGCCCTTTATTTCCATTCTGATTGGTTCGGACAACGTGCATGGCAGCTGTTCTCCCACAATCGCACAATCTTGGTTTCAATCTTATGTTGCTATTGTTACTAGAGGAACAAGCCATTTTGTAATCTGCATACAAAATGGAAAACATAGACATGATACATACATAGCTATGTCCAAAATTTATATTTAGTTTTCCAAAATTCCAAGCTCTAATATGAGACCTTAACTGCTATGTCCAAACCTCAAAATCAACATTTCCAATCCAAAGAAAAACCATATGAATTGAAGGCAAAACCCATATGAATTGAATTCAATCCAAAGAAAAGAAAGTTTTAAAAAAAACATTTCCAAAGGCAACCCTCTAGAATTTCCAACTATTTCCTAGATTGAAGTAATCTACATGAAAGTTTTAAAACAACTCACCTTACTAAAATATCAAAGGTGCTTTGACCCGCACCTAAGAAATGAAGTTGTGCTTAAATTGAAATGATGAGGTTGCAAAGAGAGGGATGTAAGGCTCCTATTGACTAAATGTTGATTCTTAGTTTCCTTTAGAATGAAAATAGTTACAAAATTGGGTTTGGGGGATTGTTGCATGGCCTATTGGGCTCATTCTAGAGCAGAAAACCTATATAAATTCTGTTTAATACATTCCCTACCAAATATCAAAAAATGCATTTAAAATAAAATTAAAAAAAAAACCTAAGATCTGAGCAGAATATTGCACTAGATCCCTCTTATGGCCTCCTAAGTCATGATGGAAATTGATAGACCTCACACTGTGCAGGACTTATCAACAACAATTATTTACACATCAGCCTCAATAACACCTTCTCAAGAACCCAAGTCACTAGCTTAAAAGAGGCCATTATCTACTACAATCCGATCAACTTTTTTATTAATAGTAATGTAACCAAAAGAGCTGCATAACCATCTAATCCCCAATAATATTATTTAACCATAATCCAATCAAAATCAACATAACAATCAAAAATTGAAGGCAAAAGCCATAATGCCCAAACCCTAACAAACAATCATTAATTGATAAGGTTCCGTTTCATGTTGTACAAATTCAACCCAAAACCAAAACCCTAACACAAATTGCAAGAAAAATCCAAACATATAAACACAAACCCTAGTTTTTTTGCGATTATGGGTTTATCTTTTGTTGTGGTACCTTTTTTTTCTACTACTAGACACCGCCGTATGTGAGTCCACACCCGTAGCTGAAGATCTGTTATGTAAGTCCACACCCGTAGCTGATGAGAGGATTTGGAAGTGATTAAGGGCTCGAGGAGTGAGTGAGTAGACAGAGATGAGAGGATATGAGAGGATTTGGAAGAGATTAAGGGCTCGAGGAGAGAGTGAGTAGAGAGAGATGAGAGGATTTGGAAGAGATTAAGGGCTCCAATGGAGTCAACTCTGAGGAGAGAGTGAGTAGCGAGTAGCGAGAGATGGTTTTTGAGTCTAATGAGAAGTGGAAGGGAAAGTTTTTGAAACGACGTCGTTTCAAAAATTCGGGCCATTTGGGGGGAAACATTTTCGAGCTACAAAACATTTTCGTTACACATTTATGTAGAAGAGATTTTGCAATAATTATTGTAAGAGAAATATCATTTTACTACCTAAATTATTGTAGGAAAATCAATTTAGCATTCAGACTTTGTATTATTTTAATTTAACTCTTAATTTTTTTTATTTTAAATTTGATGAATTTACCTCTTGCCGTTTGTTTCAGTTTATAATCAAAAGGAACTTGCTAACATATCACCAAAGTTCATTTGGAATTTCATTTTACCCCTCAAATAATACTTTAAAAATCAATTAGCCACCCAAAAATTTTTTTAAAAAAAATTTAATATTTAAGTAATCAACTTATTTGGTTCTAATTTTTTCAAAATTGAGTTTTTTTTTTTTCTTGTTTATTTTGATTCCACTGAATTTTTAAAATTTTAAATAATTTTTTTTAGCATTTAGATACACTTATAATACAATCAAAAAGCATAATATTTGTGAAAAAAAACTTTAAAAAATTCACTAAATGCAACAATATATATATATTTTGTACATTTTCATATTCATGTGTATTTATTGAATTTTTAAATATTTTTTTTAATAAAAATTTTACTTTTTAGGTATATCTAGATTAGGTGCGTCTAAAAAGTAAAAAATTAAAAATTAAAAATTAAAAATTAAAAATTAAAAATATTCACTAAAAACAAAAAAATATATATGAAAAATAAGAAACTCAATTTAAAAAAATTAAATTTGAAAAATTGAAATTGAATAATGTGAGATAAATTTTCATCTCAAAAATGAAAAAAATTAAATTTTAAATTAAAAAATTGAGTATTAGTCCTAATGAATGTTTTTTTTGGCAATAATTGAACTTCAAAATTTTTTTTACCCACTCAATTTTGAAATTACCATTAGTCAAGAAATTTTCAGATAATTTACTTTCTCCAGGATCAATTCGAGATAATTTGAGACTTAAAAAGATAATTCTAAATGAGATTTTTATTATTTCTTTACAAAGTATATTATTTAAAATTTATTTTTTTATTATTGAGATAAAAAATTATTTATTAAATATTTAAATTTAATTTTTTTATATTTGGTGGACTAATTGATTTTTAAGGTATAGTTTGGGGTGTAAAATAAAGTTTCATATGAAGTTTATTGCCATGCCAACAAGTTTCATTTGATAGTAGAATGAAACAGATGGCGGGGATAAATTAACCAAATTTGAAAAAATTTTGCAGTCAAATTAAAATCATGCAAAATCTAAGTGTCAAATTAAATTTCACATAATGATTTAGGGACAAAATGATTCCTATCTATCTATCTATCTATCTATCTATCTATATATTATATAAAGAAAAGGGGGTTTTTAATTTTGAGAACTCTAGGAGCTTCAAAACTCCAATCCAATAATGGCGCTGTTTGGGAAGCATTGATTGGGGCTATTATAGCCTGAAAGTGAGAAGAAGCCCAAAAGCTCTTACTGTAGCAACCCTTTGCATTGATTTTCTAAAAAAAAAAAAAAAAAAAAAAGGATGACTTTTGACCGGCTGCAGGTTCAGCGCAGCCTACACTGCCACCAACAGTGTAGGCTGCAGGTTTGGTAAATTACAATATTACCCCTATACATCAATTTTTGAAAAAATAAAGTGAAGGGTAAATTTGTCATTTCAATTTAAACATCATTTCAAACACATTTTTCAATACAACAATCAACCCAAAATTTAACCCATCTTCCCAAACACAAAATTAAAATAGCCTACTAAAATAACCAAAAAGCCAAATAGCCTATTAAAATAGCCACTTCCCAAACGAGGCCAATGTTGATTTTTTGTTATTTTTTAAAAAGAGAAAAATATCATTGGCTATTAAAAATTGAAATTTAAATTTTAAAATTTAAATATCATTGGCTATTGAATTCACCTATGACTTAGGAATTTAAATTTCAAAATTTTATACCTAACAATACACATACTTTAAGGAATTGTTTTCCATAATAAAAATATACTATATATTTTACCTAACTAATTAATCTTTCTTTCACTAGGAATTACTAAATCCCTTCTTCATTCCTCAAAAAAAAAAAAAAAATACAGTGCTTATATTTCACCGCATTCACGTAAAATAGTAATGTCTACAAGAATAAATATTCTTTGCATCTCTCTCTCTCTCTCTCAAATGGTAATTATTAAGATTTCATTTGGTGTTTAAAACTTTTTTTTCCCCCCTTTTATTCAAGCTTAATCTCCAAGTCCATCCGGCCTCTGTTAACAATAGAATAACAATAGATCAAGCCCATATGTGAAGATAACCATGGATGCCTCCTTCAAATTGTAAGGTAACTACAAATAGTTGTTGGCCTCAATGCTAAGATTATGTGTGAGATTTTTTGCATGCTTATTTTCTCTAAGACATATAATATGTTAATGTGCCATATATTATTAAAAAGTTAGAGTTTGTGATTGATTATAAGTCTATCAAATAGATTATAAATAAAAAAAGAAAAAAAAAGAAAAAAGAATTGTATCATTTATTCATTTTATATATATAGTTTTAAAAATCAATAATTATATTTTCCATAATTTTCATTTTCAATTCTATATAGTTACTATTTAATTTATCAATTAGTGTGTTTCTTTAGTGTAAAGTATACAAGTGACATAAAATTAGTATGTTTTCGAGCCCAAAAAAAAAAAATGATCTACGAGGCTTTAGGAATTTTTAATTTTAATAGTTAAGAAATGGCAAGTGACATAAAATTATTGACAGATTTAACTGTTTCTGTAATTTTAAATTTTTTTTTAAAAATATTTATATATAGAAAATCAAATAAATAAATTTAACCATATCTAAGCCACATCTAATTTGATATTTGAAAATCTTTAAAATAAAATTCTAAATTTATATTATTTGTATAAAACTAATATTATTAATTTTTTTTATATCCTGTGCATAGCACCGGCTTACTGCTAATTTTTTCTTATTACAAAGATTCAAAGTTATTATGAATTATTTATAATTATATAAACAAAGAGGTCAAATCCACCTAAAAATTAGGCATAAATATTGGAATTATCATTTTCCTGGCGGACGACAAAGTACAGATGGATTCTCATAATTGAATTGATGTAGGTGGGCTTACATGAAGGATTATTTTGGAAAATAGGTTAAAAATTAATTTTTTAAATTTTTTTTGACTTTTTTTTTATATAAAATGTATTAAAAAAATAGAAAAGTGATATAATTTTTTATAAAAAAAAACCAAAAAACTAAAAAAGCAATTTTTAACCAACTTGTCAAAGCACCCCTAATTCTCTTGCTAGAATAGAAAAATCTACAAGTAAATCTTGATAGAGTAAAAAAAAAAAAAAGTTCAAAATGCATGCAATTGATGAGTCCAATTGATGAGTGCGTAACATAGGAGTGTTTTGGGAAAATTGTTAAAAAAATGGTTTTTTTTGACTTTTTTAATTTTTTTGAAAAACATAAAAAAAATGTGAAAATTGATATGATTTAAAATAGATTAGTCTACAGTGTGCACCTTCTAAAAGGACATATGATATTCACTTATTGTGTGGTCCATATTGTGCCACCTCATAAAAAGTAACTTGCTAAACAGGTCATTTAACAGGTTACATGAAAGAATCATAACTTTTATATACATCATAACAATTACTACGATGAATCATAAAAATGTCATAATATACACTATAGTGTCATAACAAAGACACTATCAATCATAACAATATGACAATGACTCATAACAAATGTAGTTATTTCTAACAAATTATCATAACATTTGAATCGTAACATCTTTTTATTATGATTCACCATAACAAATCATAACTTTTGGTAGTACAAATCATAACTTTTACTAATGAATCATAACCATAAATAATTGATTGTAACTTTTTTCCCACAATCATAACGACATTAACAAAATATCATAACTTGTACCAATGAATCATAACATAGCACGTTGATTGTAATTTTATTTCGAAAATCATAACAATATTGACAAAACATCATAACTTTTAAAATTTCAAACACGATTGTATAATCAATTGGTATAGCATATAAGAGTGAATGAAAAATCATGACTGATTGCAAAATTGATTTGATTCAAAGACCACAATTGATTATACAATCGATTAGTAGCCAGGGTTTTGAACAATCACAATTGATTATGCAATCCATTAGAATATAAGGGAGATTCAAATATCACAATTGATTCGGCAGTTGATTGTAGGGATCCTTGATATAATAAACATAATTGATTCAATAATCAATTAGTTTTCATATACACACTAAACCAATTAATTCCCAACTTATTCATAGTTCCCAATCAATTAGTAAAAGCCTAATCATTACGATCAATTTAGTTAAGATTCGAATAGTAATTGATTGGTCGCCTTTTTTATGCAATTATGTTGTTGTGTTGTCATTACCTCAAACATTATCACTAACAAAAACGCATGACACTCCAACTACGTTTCTCGCTCTATGATTCTCTCTCTCTCTCTCTCTCTCTCTCTCTCTCTCTTCTTCAATGTTAATGTTACTGGAAATGTTGTTGCTATGACTATCTTATCGACTCTCACTCTTTCTTTCCTTGTCATTATTAGTGAATTAGACAACAATGTTATTGTTACCAACTTCAATTAATTACGCCCTTTGATCCACTGAAGCACAACCACCATCATCGACTTAGACCACTATAATAGCATTGTTGCCGCTACTAGTGTCATGTTGTCGTTATGTCCAAATGATGATGTTGGCTATAAATCACTTTGGCACATTTATAACTATAGCACATACCAATATTAGTCCTTGCCTATTATTTTGTAGTCGGTCACTACCTTTTTACTGTCACTCATTTTTAAAAATAATAAATTCTATTTTCATTCTTAGATATATATATTGTTTGTCATTGTACCCACCTTAGTCCCTATATATTTGTCTTTTCTTATTTTTGGTCCAATTTGATAACTTCTAAGTGTACCTTTAGAATTTTAATAATTAACTTTCCTACTTTGATCACTTAGAAAACTCTGTTTTCCTACTTCAAAATAGATAGGTCATGGCAAGCGGTAAATGGAAGTGTTCTACGATGGAGGATTGCATGTTCAGGTAGTCTATAGCGGAGGTTTTCATACAAATGAAGGTGAACTTGACCCATGCCGCATTTTCCGTCACAAAAATATAACATTTGTTACAATTTGGACCAAAGTGAGAAAGTATTCATCGGTAAGCGGGGTGAAGGTGTAATTTACCATTTTACAAAATGTAAACCATGCCCTAATCTGTGAAGAAATTGTTGATGTAATTAATATCATATAATAATTAATATTTATTATTAGAAAATATGCTAACACAATTTAATAAAGGTAAAAGAGAAAATACTATTTTGTATCTCATACTATCACTGAAAAATTAATTTAACCTATGTTATTTTAATAATATTAATTTTACACTTAGTTTATTTGATTTTGGATTAATTTTACCCCTGTTGTTAGCTTCTGTTTATAATCCAACGAAAGTTGCTGACATGGCAATGAAATTTAAAATTTCATTTTACCCTCCAAACTATCTATAAAATATCAATTAGACCTCCAAATTTCATTTTATTCAAAGAACTAATTGATTTGGATGCCACATGGGCAACTTTATTTGATTATAGACCGTAATTGATGGTGGAGTAAAATTGATGCAAAATCGAATAGTTTAGGTATAAACTGATATTATTAAGAGAATAGTGGTTGGATTTTTTTTTTGAGTTATAGTTCAAGGGAAAAATGATATTTTCTCAAAGTAATTTCAATAATTTTTTTTTAAAAAAAATATAGTTTGAGGAAAATAAAAAATAAAAAGATATTCATAAATTTGTATAATTATTTGACCTCACCAAATTTAAAAAGGTGGATTACTTTGAGCCCCCATAATTTGGATTTGAGGGCACTGTTTGGGCCTGTGGGGCCCTTCACGGATTCTATTTCGAATCCAAACAAGTTCTTCACGGTCGGCGCTTCCTTGAGTAAAGCCGACCGGCAACAACTAATATCCTTCTTACTCTGAAATCTTGATGGATTTGCATGGTCACCATATGAGATGCCAAGGGTGGATCCATCCGTGTCACAGCACTACTTAAACGTTGATCCAAAATGTAAGCCAATTGTTCAAAAAAGCCGACGGTCAGTTGCGGAGCATACTACTGCTGTTGTTGAAGAAGTTGATCGATTACTTGATGCCGGGGCAATCTACGAAGTGACTTATCCTACATGGCTGTCGAATACTGTGGTTGTAAAGAAGAAAAATGGAACTTGGCATGTTGGTGTGGATTTCACGGACTTAAACAAAGCTTGTCCTAAGGATTGCTTTCTCCTCCCCAGAATAGACCAACTCGTAGATGCAACGGCACAACATCAACGTATGAGCTTTCTGGATGCCTATAGAGGCTACCATCAAATTGCTATGCATCCAGAGGACCAATAAAAAACTACATTCCTCACCCCAAGAGGTACCTATTGCTATAAGGTCATGCCTTTCGGACTGAAGAATGCGGGGGCAACCTACCAAAGACTAGTGACTGCTATGTTCAAAGAGTAACTCGGTCGTACCAAGGAAGTATACATCGACGATATGGTGGTCAAATCTAAGGAAGAGCAAACTCATTTAGTCGATCTGGAAGAGACATTCGACATTCTTCGCAAATACAAAATGAAGTTGAACGCTTCCAAATGTGCATTTGGCATCGGATCCGCCAAATTCCTAGGCTACATTGTTAACCACCGCGGAATCGAAGCCAACCCGAGGCAAATCATAGCAATTCTAGAACTTGGCTCTCCTCAGTCGGTCAAAGAGGTTCAGAAGCTGATGGGAATGGCCGCCGTACTCAATAGGTTCATTAGGCGTTCCATAGATCGCTGCCGACAATTCTTTCATACCCTTCGGCAAGGTAAAGCTTTTGAATGGACCTCCGAGTGCGAAGCCGCTTTGGATGGTTTGAAGACTTACCTCCGATCAATCCCACTCTTGGCAACACCTTCAGCAGGTGATCCGCTCATTTTATATCTGGCAGTTTTCGACCGGGCGGTCAACGCCGTGCTGTTAAATGAAGAACTTGGGGAGCAGCGGCTAATTTACTATGTAAGCAAAGCAATGGTTGACGCCGAAACACGTTACCTTCCGTTGGAAAAACTCATCATTGCTCTCGTCATGGCAGTAAGAAAACTGATGCATTACTTTCAGGGGCATACCATTAGAGTACTAACGGACTACCCCCTCCGGTCAATGCTCCGTAGCACAGAAGCATCAGGGCGCATTTCAAATGAGCTCTGGAACTCGGTCAGTATGATATCCAATTTTTACCCAAAACCTCAATCAAGGGGCAAATGCTCGCCGATTTTATTGTCGAATTCACTGGGTGTCTCACCGACTTTAAGTCTGATCAAATTCAACCTAAGCCGAACTGGAGGATATAAGTTGGGGACATTTGGTAGTTATACTGTGACGGGCCATCCAACCAACGTGGCAGTGGGACCGGTGTAGTGATCATGACTCCCAACGGGGCAATAATCAAGCAAGCTGTCAAACTAGGCTTCAAAGCATCGAACAATGAGGCACAATACGAAGCACTGTTAACCGCTTACGAATGCACTTCTCCTTGGTGCTCGGCGTCTGCTTATCTTCTACGACTCAAAACTAGTCATCAATCAATTGAAGGGGGAATACGCAGCCAAAAATGACCGTATGGCAGCCTATATGAAAACGACAAATTCCTTGCTGGAAAAATTTGACCATCATGAATTGAATCAAATAACCCCGGATCAGAACACACATGCAGATGCCCTGGCTTGCCTAGTCTCCGCCATCAACTCAGAAATTAAATGGACAATTGAAGTAGGATTCATCCCTAAGCCAAGCATTGGCCCTTCGGAGTTAATCCAGATCAATATCATAGAATCAGGTCCAAGTTGGATGGACCCTATCACTACATTCCTATCTTCCGAGTAGTACCCGACGGACAAGAAAGAAACACACAAACTACGAAATAAAGCTCTGCGATATTACTTAAATCCGTAAGGAAAGCTCTACAAAAAATCCCTTTCTGGTCCATACCTAGAATGCGTTCATCCGGATAAAGTCGAGGAACTCTTGACTGAAATACATGAAGGTAGTTGTGGTGCCCATTCTGGCGGGTGCTCTTTAGCTCATCGAGCTGTGACACAGGGGTACTATTGGCCGACCATGAGAGCTGATGCCGAGTGTTACGTCAAGAAATGTGAACAGTGCCAGAAGTTTTTCCCTTTAACCCATTTGCCTGCTGAAGAGTTAAGCTCTATCACCAGTCCTTGGTCGTTTGCTCAATGGGGACTTGATATCGTCAAACCATTACCTCGGGCCCCGGGCAACAAGCGATTCTTGATTGTCGCAATAGATTACTTCACAAAATGGGTCGAAGTGGAGGCACTAGCACACATTCGAGATACTGATGTTAGGCGTTTTATATGGAGAAATATCATAACACGATTCGGCATTGCAAGAGCACTTATTTTAGACAACGGCACCCAGTTTGATTGTGGGGTCTACCGAGAATTGTGCAGCACGTATGGTATTCGGCCCTATTTCTCCACCCCGGCTTATCCACAGAGCAATGGTTAAGCTGAAGCCTCCAACAAAGCCATTTTGGACGGCATCAAGAAACGGTTGGAGAAAGCTAAAGGCAGGTAGGTCGAAGAGCTCCCCAGTGTGTTGTGGGTTCATCGCATTACACCAAGGCGGTCCACTAGGGAAACGCTGTTCGCCCTCTGTTTGGAACCCAGGCAATTATCTTCCTGGAGATTGGCTTACCCACTCTGAAAACAAAGGTCTTCGACTTGGGCCATAATGACATGATGTTAGCTTTGGATCTGACTCTGATCGAAGAACGTCGAGGCCGTGCCCTCATATCTATGGCGCGGTATTAGCAGCAGCTCGCTAAATCATATAATCAACGTGTGCAGCTGCGACGTTATATACCCGAAGAATTGGTCCTGAAGAAAGTTCTTCCCGCTACTATGAGCCCCGCCAACGGAAAGCTAGGTCCCAATTGGAACGACCCCTATCAGGTTGAGTCAATCGCCAGCACAGGGGCATATCGGCTCAAAGACATGTCTGGGAGAAGTTTGCCACATCCTTGGAATTCCACGCATTTGCGTAAATTTTATCATTAACCCGACTTGTGGGGCATGATAACTTGTTTTGAATGTTCGCCGTGTACAACTTTCAC
This sequence comes from Camellia japonica, assembly GCA_030407325.1. Lineage (NCBI taxonomy): Eukaryota > Viridiplantae > Streptophyta > Magnoliopsida > Ericales > Theaceae > Camellia > Camellia japonica. Next base: position 42,830,421 of record JAPPVO010000003.1, on the reverse strand, counting down.
TTTAACAATGCAACGCTTCTTATTTCCTCACTATATGAAATTTTGTTCGGTAAATCAAAAGCCTCTGGATTCGGAGTGCCCTTCGTGGATATCACGATTGGCCAAGATAAAAGCCTCCGAATTCAGAGCCCCATCCATGAATGACACGTTTGAGCCGAATAAGCCTCCGGATTCAATTCGGAGCGCCCTTCGTAGATATCACAATTGGCCAAAATAAAAGTCTCCGAATTCGGAGCCCCATTCGTGCAAGACACGTTTGGGCTGAATAAGCCTCTGGATTCGGAGTGCCCTTCGTGGATATCACGATTGGCCAAGATAAAAGCCTCCGAATTTGGAGCCCCATCCGTGAATGACATGTTTGGGCCGAATAAGCCTCCAGAATCGAAGCACCCTTCGTGGATATCATAATTGGCCAAAATAAAAGTCTCCGAATTTAAAGCCCTATCTGTGCAAGAGACGTTTGGGCCAAATAAGCCTCCGGATTCGGAGCGCCCTTCGTGGATATCACGATTGGCCAAAATAAAAGTCTCCGAATTGGAGCCCCATCCGTGCAAAACACGTTTAGGTCGAATAAGCCTCAGGATTCGGAGCGCCCTTCGTGGATACCACGATTGGCCAAGATAAAAGCCTTCGAATTCGGAGCGCCCTTCGTGGATATCGCGTTTGGGCCAAAAAAGCCTTCGCATTCGGAGCACCCTTCCTGAAAATCATGTTTGGGCCGAATAAACCTCTGAATTCAGAACGCCCTTCGTACAAATCACGATTGGCTGAGGCAAAACGCCTCCGAATTTGGCGCTCCTTTCGTTTATATTATGATTGACAAGCGTAAACACAATTGATGTAAAATGGTAGATGACAGAAACAACATGCAAACATTTAAAATAATATGTTTCATTAAATTGATCGAGAATACATAATTCGCATCCAATTTACGTTAAAACGATACAATAAGTTCAGTTTTATTCGGCACCACTTTCATCGTCGCTCTTCTCGACTTCGTAAGCCACGAAGGGAAAATGGTAACTCTGATATAACGGCGACGCCGAATCAGCGCCTGCTACCCGGAGAGCCCCCGCGGCCTGGAGGGCTTGGACCCACCCGTGCTTAAACCCACGATTCTCACATTGACATACCTCCTCGGCGAGTTTTTCCCTAGTCTTCTTTATCCCAATTTTTCGGCCGTCATGGAAGCCTTGTTCATAAGCCCTGGTCCTTGCAGCCTCTATTGTGAACATGCTTACTGTCTCTCGATCGGCAATCGTACAACTTATAAGCCGTTGGGTCACCATTTCCTCCACTATCGGATTAGCTTGGCCGGTCGACGGAGACTCGGCAGTTTTGACCTTTCCTAATTTACGCTCAGCTTTCTTCGCACGACCTTTTAAGTTTCGAATGTGTTCATCTTTCTGCTCTATCTCCCACCACACAGCACGTAGGCGCATGCCGATTTCATAGGCGGTGTGCAGCCCTTTCATCGCTCCATGAACGCCCTCTCGAAACATTTCAAAATTAGGTTGACCGACCATCGACTGCTAAACTTCTGGCGGGAAAATCTATCGAGCGAACTCGACTGCCATATTTGGGTCGCGAACAATCGAAGCCACTTCCGTCGTCGGTTTGTTCTCCACAAAAACAGAAAAACTTAACGTACGCGGCGTCGCACTGGTTTCCTCTTTCGAGCGTGGTTGAGGGGAGTTACCACATTGCTGTTTTTCTTTTTTGGGTGACCTACTTCGACGACGCGGGGACTGGCGTTTTTCATGCTCCCTCGATGTCCTACTCCCTAAGCGCGTGGGCTCGCTACCTCGATTCATCCCTACATCCAACTTCGCCAGTGTCCTACCTTCTCCTCTGCTGTTGAAGAATAATCTTCTGGCCATCCACAATCTTCCACACTGCTATTTTCCTCCCCCAATTTATTGGATTTGAACACAACAATGGACCCTCCGCGCACGCTGCCGCCACCCCATTTATTCATTACGGGTGCAGCGCCCCCAAGGCGACCTCATCAATGCTAAATTTCACAATCTTGAGCCAGAATCGTTAAGGTCATGTGACCCAGCCACTCTATAAACCAATAGCATTCGGCGTCCCAGTTCATTCACTAGCTGGGGCAAGGGCAGATTCATTAATCTAATCGACCAAATGTCCAGGCTTTGCGCCAATAAGTTCATGTGCCCCAGCCACTCCATGAACCAACAACATTCAGCGTCCCAGTTCATTCACTAGCTGGGGCAAGGGTAGATTCATTAATCTAATCGGCCAAATGTCCCGACTTTGCGCTGATAAGTTCATGTGCCCCAGCCACTCCATGAACCAACAGCATTCGGCGTCCCAATTCATTCACTACCTGAGGTAAGGGTAGATTGATTAATCTAATCGGCCAAATGTCCAGGCTTTGCGCCAATAAGTTCATGTGCCCCAGCCACTCGATGAACCAACAGCATTCGACGTTCTAGTTCATTCATTAGCTGGGGCAAGGGCAGATTCATTAATATAATCGGCTAAATAGATTCAATAAGATAATCGGCCAGATGTCAAGGCCTTACACCGATTTACACAGTTATTTTATTGGATGTTTAAGTTACACATGCATCAAACAGAAACACATGGGAAATTTTCATTAATAAATTGAAAACAAATAGTATATGCAGTAAACAGAAAAGCATAAATTTTTATTAATAAATTGAGTACTTGAGTACAGATAATAGTCGTTTTACACATGAAAATTACCTTACATTTCAACTTCCAATCGAAGTAAAGAAATGAAAACCTACTAACAAAAACCTACAAAAATTATGCATCTAAGATGCCTAACAAAACTCAAAATATCACCCTAATCAATTTTCAGGGTCAGACTCTAACGGCTCAACGTCCACCTGCTCATATGGAATCGGTTGTGCCAGTGTGTAGACACCCCATTTTTGACCGTCCTTAAGACATGGATGTCATCGTTTGAACACTCGATGATCATCCATGTTCGTGTTCGTCTTGAGTTCTCGGAGGTTTCGGCTACGCGCCTTGCCTCAAGACCTCTCGACTCGTCTGTTTTGTGTTTGGTTTTGCATCAAACACTTGTTGTTTTGCTTCTGAGGGTGGGAAATGGCTTGTAGGCCATCCCCATACCTCACCGGCCATGGCTTGAGGCCACCGGCCTTGTTTCCTTGCCACCGGCCAGTGGTGATGGTCGGTCGGCACATTTTGTGGTCGGTCGGCCAACTTTGTTGGCCGATTAGCCACTTTTTCTGGCTGAGACCTTTTCTTGAGGGGGGTTTGAACCTTTTAACCCCCTATTTTAGCTTCTTGAGGAAGTTTGAACCTTTTGAACCCCCTATTTTAGCTTATTGAGGAAGCTTGAACCTTTTGAACCCTTGGTTTTTAGCTTCTTGAGGAAGCTTGAACCTTTTGAACTCTTGGTTTCTAGCTTCTTGAGGAAGCTTGAACCCTTTGCACCTTTGGTTTAGCTTCTCCAAGAAGCTTGAACCCTTTGCACCTTTGCTCTAGCTTCTTCAAGAAGCTTGAACCCTTGTCTAGCTTCTCCAAGAAGCTTAACCCCTTTGCCTAGTTTCTCCAAGAAGCTTGGCCCTTTTGCTACAAGCTTCTAAGAGAAGCTTGACCCCTTTGCTTAGCTTCCCTTAGAAGCTTGACCCCCTTGACCCTTTTTATGTTAGCTTCTCTTAGAAGCTTGGCACCTTGCCTTGGCCTATATAAGGAGAGCCTCTCCTTCCATTTCAAGGGTTGAAAAATCTGATATATAGGATATATATATCACTCTCTCTCTATATCTCCCCCTCTCTCTACATTTGTGCGGGTTAGAAGGTTCAAAAGGGTCTAGTTCTTGCACAGTTACACTACACCTCTTAGCCTAACACCTCTATTATCAACCTAAGGATCTTGGAGACCATTTTCAGAGGCTAAGGGACTATTTTGTTGGACCAAGAAGCTGCTGTCCCCTTTTGGCTACAAGGGTAATCTCTTTTCCCTCTTTATTTCCCCTTTTTGCACACACTTTTAGCCTTACTTTCAAGCACATTTGGGCTCTTTCATAAACTGAAAAAAGTCTTATTTTGATCTCCTCTTAAAGTTTGTTTAAGGTCACTTTTGTGTTTGAGGTCGTTTACCCCCTCTTAGGCCTTGTTTGGCCTCATTTTTGTGCATTTTTGGTGAGCTCCGGGACCACCTTGTTTGGGCCTCCTCACCACTGAAATCTTGAGGGATTTCAGTGGTGAGGATGGTGGTTTGAGGTCCTAACAAGGACAGGGCCATCCCCTCTCCTTGTTGTCTTCAAAACTTGTCATTTTTGCCTCATGTGTGAGCACCTTGTTTAAGTTCATGTTGGCCATGTCTTAAGTGTTATTTGTGCTTATTTTATCATGATATAGCACTATTTTTAATTGGTTTAGACACACCATGCATGCTTAGCATACTTGTCTTGTAATGCCATGAAATTGCCTTAACATGTATCTAGCATTTAGACCACTATGCTTGCTTGTTTTGGCTTAGCTTTGTGAAGCTTTTGTGCATGTTTTGATGTGCTTAAGGTCTGTTTTTGGTCATTTGGGTCGTCCATGATTTGCTTTGTATAGCTACCATGTAATCCCCCTTATGAGCCTTGAGTGTTGACCCCTCTAGCATGCTTTACTTGCACTATTTCAGTGGTTTAGAACCATTGGCCATGTCATTTCAGTCCTCATGGTATGCTTGTATGCTTGCATTTGATGCCCCTTTCATACTTTAAGAGATTGGTGTTTCATGCTCCATGTTTGTGCCATTTTGTATGCCTCTAGGATTAGATCATTTAGATGCCATCTAAGTGATTTTTTGGGGCTTACTTTTGCATGATTTGGGACTGTTTTGGTCCACTTTGGTCATTTGCTTCATGTGTCACATGATCATAGTTTAAGTCCTTGGGCTTGGTTGCATGCCTTGCTTGCATTATAGTTTGATTTGGCATTATCTTCTACATGTCTTTCAAAGCTTATCATGTATGCTATTTGTCCATGTTAAGTGTCTTGCATGTTTGCATGTTGGCATTGCACCTTGCATGTTTGTTAGCTAGCATAATTGTTGCATGCCTTGCATGCTTGTTTGCTTAGGTTGCATGCCTAGAAAACATTGTGTGTTTGCATGCCCATGTTGCATACTTAGCTCACATGCCTAGGTTGCATTACATTGAGCATGCATGTCTTGCCTCCTGAAATCACCATGATAGAGGTTGGGCCTTATTTTTTTGTCTTGTGTGCATTTCATCCCACATTGAAATTGCATACCTTGGTTCCTTGGGCCATCACGCATTGAGATGCGCGATTGGTGGCCCGAGAATCGAGTACCGTACCCCTTTGAGTCATAAACATGATAGGGGGTGTGGTTGTGCAAACATTGCTTGAAATGTATTGCCATGCCATGTTTTGCCCTCTGCTGCTATCAAAACAAGTTTCTGCAGGAAGCTTTGGCCGGCCGACCATCCTTAGTGCTGACCGACCAAATATGGATAGCCGAGAGATAAATGGATGGTCGATGACCATCCTGCCATGGCTGGTGATGATTCCACTAGGCCGGTGGTGTTCCACAGTGTCCATGGAGCATACCTTGGAAGTTGTGCAATTTTCAGAGGAGCAGAGCAGGGCAAACAGAGGCAGCTTGCGCATGGTGGTGGATTTCCGAGCGAAGCCAATCCGAGCATGCGTGCATCCTCTTCCCGAGGCCTTTTACTGCTTTCAATAGCTTAATTGATTTATTAATTAGTTAAGTGGACTGTAATTATTTAATTAGCTTGTAAGTTAATTAATTTGTATATTCTTTTGGTCCCTCCGAGCGAGGGCGAATTTGTAATAAGTGTGGGTGCGTGTGTGCATGTCTTCCAACCCCCACTTCTTTCTCCCTTTTACTTACCTGCTTTTGATGGTTAGTATTAGGTCATATTTAATTTAGCATACCTTATGCTATGCATGTATGCATCCATACATTTGTCTTGCATGCACCGAGCTCGGCGCATCATACTAACTGCATTTGTATTTCAATTCCAAGTTGAATACGTGTTAGTTGTAGCATCATCATATGCCATCTTAGAATAGCCGAGCCTATCATAGTTGCATCTTGCATGTGTTGCATTAGCCATCTTAACATGAACTAGGATCATGCATATGATTACTAACTGGTTTCTGTTTTGGCTTGGAGTACTCGGTAAGCATTTATGTTTTAGCATCCTCGCATGAGTGTAAGTGTTGCCATAATAGCATGCTTACCATAAGGCTATGTGCTTACGTGTTATAACTGCCTGAATGCCTGTGGATGAAGGTTGGGTTATTTGAATTGGAACAATGCATCAATTGTGAGTTTTAAGCCCACTTAAAAGTGGCAAAACCTTGTTTTCTAAGCCCACTCGAGGATGGCAAAATCTGCATTTTAGCCTACTTGCGAGTAGCAAACCGTTTTCAAAACAAACATGAAATGTTTTGTTCCAATTTAGGCGACTTAGTCTATACTTGTTTGCTGTGCACATCACGTAGTAAATCTAGGCTAATAACCGAAATAAGAGCGCATAATGTTTTCAAAACTCGATATCATGGTTAGTAGAGGCCGATCTTTGGATCGGGCGAGAGGGGGTGCTCATAGCTGACCTTCCCCAATCGTACCCAAGTTCCCGAGCCGAGGCAACTTTGGTGATGACGGACACGTGGCCTTAGGCAACGAGTTAGGGTTTCCTAAATTTCCCAAAATAAAATATTTCGGTGGTGACTCTGTATCTGGCAAAGCAGTCCATGTTTGGCACTTCTTTACAAAAATCTGTTTTCAAAAACGATTTGCCGGATTTGGACTCTTTGGTTCAGATTTAGAACCGTGACAATTCGAGTCCGAACTGTAGCACGGAGGCCCTCACACGGGGCACATCTACATAGTGTCACATTAGCGGCAGTGAGGGCTTTGAGCTAGCCGTGTTTGAAGCCCCGATTCTCGAACTTGGGCACTTCCTCCACGTAATTTTCCAAGGCCGCGTCTTTCCCAGCTTGGAACACTTTGGAAACCTCAGAGTCGGCTATTTCCTTTGCCTTCATCAACTCTTCCAAATCAACTTCCAGTTTGGCAATCACCTCTTTGGCTAACTTGAGCACGTCTTCGCTCGCGTTCGCCCTCTCTTCGGCGGCCAGCCTTAGTTGTTCGGCATTCTTCGCGTTCTCGGCCTCAGAGTCAGCTCTCACACGTTCCTCCGCCGCTTTCGCTACCTCGGAATTGGCTCTTTGAGAGGCTTCCACGAGCTTGCTCCTTTCATTTTCAATTTCAGCTTTCAGTAAGCCGATCTGTTCAATTGCGTCATGTTGACAACGGCCGATTTCGGCTATCCTGCCCACCGTCTACAGAGCAAGGAATTAGAGTTATAAAAACAAAAAATAAAAATATATATATGTTTAGGCGGAAGAAAGCAGATAAGGAAAGTAATGTACCAATAAGGCCGATTGAGCGGCTAATGCAATTGACAGTAAATCTAGCTCCGCCCGAAACGTGGCTCTATCAACCAGCAAGGAAATTGAGGAGGCCATACTCAAGGCCACAGCTGGGTCCTTTAAAGCAAATGCATCAGAGGCAATCGGCACATTCCTTATCTTGGTGAACGGAATAACCAAGTCCGACTTCTCAATGCGCGACCGTTTATCGGTTTGGTCCTCCTCAATGAGGAGGGTTTCGCGCTCAGCGGGGCGTTTTTCCCCCCTTTGCTCAGCCTCATGATCCCCCTGTTCTTGCTCCGTCTCGACTTCGCGCTCGACCTTATTCCTTATCTGAGTCGTTTCTTCCAAAATAACAAGCAAGGAAGGCTCAGTGATGACAACGAGTGGAGTTTCTGATTGGATGGTCTCGGCTCTCCTCCAGGTGGCCATCCTCTTGGTGTTTTTCCTCCTAGTCAGCTGCATAAGCGACTCCCCAGCCATGTTCTTAGGATACGCACCGGGAAGGTCTCCTAAGTCTGTAAAAATGTCTTCAAATGAGACGTTCCCTCGACCTAAAGTGGACGGAGGATTGGATGAATTGAGGCTGGCTTCCTTAAAGGCCAAGTTTAGAGCCTCGTCTACCTCGGCTTTTGACTGGTTCGGCTCCTCGCAACCTCTTCGGCTACTTGTTCTTCCATCTACTCCGAATCGGAGGCTTCCAAACCAATATGCCTTAGGTTTTTGAAGTTGGGGAAGATAAGGGTCGTATGCTGCTCTTCGCCCCTCGAAATCAGAATATTGTTGGCCGCCAAAAACGTTAAGTAAGTCGGCTCGTATTTCAGAAGAATGTGGGCCGCCCTCCCTTGTTTCTGAAGGTTTGGATGGCCAAAGAACTAGAGTGTGATGTTAATTTCTACAAGTACGACGTCGTCAGCCGAAACCAAAACTTTCTTCAAATTGTTACCTACACAAATAAAACGATAAGTACATAGAAGGAAGGCCGAGTAAATATATATATAAAAAAAAAAAAAAACACAAGGAACTATACGGCCACGTGGTTCACCTTTTCGTATAGGCACGAGATCTAGGAGATCTTCTCCCTCGCCGAATTCCCAGTTGCCTCGGACAACGACCATCACATTGTCAACACGCTTGCCAGAGCTGGCAAGCATAGTCACCAAGTGATGGTCGGTGTCCTTAGCCCTGAGAAAATAGCATCCCTGCCGACCAGAAGATTTGGCCAAGGCATAGCAATGCCGAATAGCAGGTACACCAAGGTTGATCCTAAGGCGTCGGTTCAACTCTATAACCCCTATTATGATTCGAAAAAAATTTACATTAGGTTGGGAAGGGATTAGACCCCAGTGGCGAAGGACGGCCCTTAAAAATGGGTGAAGAGGGAAACAGACTCCACCCTTAGCAATTGATAGGAGAGGAAAGATAATTGTACTTTCATCAGTCCTCTCCATATCAATGGTGCTGTATGCCACGAGAGACAGATGGACATCGTCGGGGATGGAAAAATGGCTTTGAAAACCAGAAATTCAATCCGCAGAATGGAGGTCTTTCAAATGTTTTTCCATCCTAGCTAGTCTAAGGAGTATGCAAAACTAAACACAAACATGGAAATGGGATTCAAAATGAAGGAGAAGAGAACTTACAAGAAGCAGAAAGGACAATGAGAAACGAAAGGAAGTTGCAGAGGTCGCGAAATGGAGGTACACTGAAAGGGAAACCAGAAGTTTTGAGTACTCAAAAAATTTACATTCGAAGGGACAACATAGTTTCAAATCGCATTAAATGAACAAAGCGTATGAAGGGATGGGAAGATGTTATGATGCCTAAAAAGCATGTGTTCTGACATATGCGTTGAAATGAGGCTAACCGCCGTTTTTTTTTCTTTGACTTTTCAAGTTTGAAGCCAAACACACCGTTCGAAACCAAACATGCTGACTAACTGGTGTTAATAGGATGTTTGGGGGGCAATTGTGGGAGCCAGATAATGTCGATGTACATACAAGAAGGTCGAATACAGGTTTGAGGATAGTTAGGATAAATATTGTATTCGGCACCATTCTAGACGATCCCAAAGCTGAATAGATTGATCGGTAGCAGAATCAGTTGAACAAAGGCCGAATAAATAAACGTGCAATGGATCAAGAATGGGCCCGACCCTGAGGCCCAAAAGAAAAATATAAATAGAGGAATATCAGCCAAAGAGAGGTACGTGAGAACAGACCTAAGAAACTTAATTTACAAGCAACCAAGAGAATATACACTGACTTATCCGTCGGAATGCTAATTCCGGCACCCCCACCGGAGTGTTCATTCATTTTCAGATGATTAGCTGAGGATCAAGAGCATCCTACAGGATCCACAAAGTATTTCCAAACCACTTCTCCACAGCTTACCATTTTCCACGTCGCCAACCCACATCATACCTATAATTCAGCAAGAAGCAAAAGGAGAAGCTGTAACGCAAATTACAATGTAGTAAGCATAGTTTTGCAAGTGAAGAATCAACAATTGAATGAAAAAATGAACCCCAATCTTTAAACCAACATACCATGATATAGAAAGCAGATAGTCAAGCCAAGTATGTCGTTTGCATGAAATCTACAAGGATGAAGCTAGACTAAGCTTAAATAAAAACTGCCAATTAACAACTCTGGGGAACATATCGTTAATAACTAAGTGAGCTAGGTAAAATATAAAGGTCTCTTTCCTTTCAATGTTCAAGTTCAAAACCCCAGGTCAATTAAAATAACAATTTTTATCAAGATACAGCATTGGAGGCTTCCATTCACTCATATAAGCATGTCATACGAAACAAAATTTTCAGTCAAATAGGCATTGTCATCTTTTTGTCACTTTCTTCAATAGTTAAGCATACCATTGGCGAACACATTTATGACAAAATATCAACAAACAAAAGGAAGAAAACAAAAGAAACTTAGGAATCCGCAACAATATAATTGATTTAGCACTCTGTACGTGAAATTAATTATAATCTTTCTGAATTATTGTTGGTGCAATGGCAATTACACTCCCATCAATCAATCAATACACCACTAAACATACAATGTAGGGGCATATGATAGAATATATACATCATAATTTGAAAGCATTTGATGTAGCATGGTCTCTCAAGACACTTCCATTGAAGATATGGTGGGCAGAATAAACTTGCTGATGTAATCCTTTCGATATATGAATAAAAAGAAATACAAAGAAGAAATAAGATAATAAAGAAGAGGGAGGGAGAGAGGGAACAGAAGAAAGAATATGAAAAACACAATGAACCTCAAATCTTCTCCATCCAATACCAAAATCTTGAGCTTAAAACATCCACCTTAAATCTAAAAAATAAGTAGAAAACCAAAAATAAATGCATCAATTTACCACTGAACATCTCCGGTGGAGGTCACTGGTGGCTACCTAATTCCTCGTCGATGGCTATTGAACCTCTAGTAGCCTTTTTGTCTCTCTTTCGCGCGCGCACACTCATACACACACATGCATTTGTCTCATGTATTTCCATGAGAATGAAAGGGTTTTCAAGAAATTAGACCATTAATTTGCCCTTTTTAGTTTTATACCCACACTTTCTAGTTTTTTCATTTTTGCCACTTAATTTGCTTTTCAGAATTGCAACCAAGACCCCAATATTGGCAAGGTCATGTCAGATTAAGGGACATGTGTCCCCCATGCCCCAAAATGTATCTAGACCAAAACAAAAACAAAAACAAAAAAATAGTTTAAAAAAAAGAAAGATACATGGAAAGAGTAGAAGAATAGAGAAGGTCATTAGCAAAATCAATAACTGAACAGAGGGGAGGAGAATCACAGAAGCAGCAACAAGAGACATATAAAAGAAGAAGGGGACAGAGAACTCAAGATCTATCAATCAAATATGAATTTTATTCCTATCAAGGAAGCTAATTCCGTTTAACGGCAATGAAGCCTATTTATAAGCTTAAGGAAAATCTAATTAACTTGTAGAAACCTCTAAAACTCATTCAACTCATTCTACCCAACAGAGAGAGTGATTAGCAAAACTTATTTGCAACTAAATAAATAAAGCTAGCTAAAAAAAAAGTCTCAAACCCAACTTCAAAAAGTTGTTTTTTTTAAATATTTTTTCGGCATTTGAGTTGAAAATGTTTTAAAATTTTTAAAATAAAATTGACAAAATTTCACCCGACACCCTAAGTTTTACAACTACTTAAGTATGAAATTTCATATTTAAGCTTAAGTTGCAAATAAGTTTTTCCCAAGAAAGTACCTAATAGAACTTAGACTCCATCTTTCAGACCACGAGAAATCCTAATAAAATAAAAATAAAGTATCTAAAAGACTCATAATATCAATAAAACATTATCTTTGTAAGTCCTAAATCAGGTACACTTCGATAGAAAGCTCAACCTCAAGTTTCCTTTAACATTCATAAGACATTAGTACAGTCTAAATCTTCATTGTGAACATGTTAGGGAGATCTATCTATCAAATCTAAATTTTAATTCATATCTGGGAGGCTAATTTCATTTTACTGGAATAGTGCCTATTTATAAGCTTAAAGAAAACTCAAATAAACCTATAGAAAGCTTCTAGCTTATGAAACTTTTCATAGCCAATCTGTTTTTAATTTTTAAATTTTTTTGATAGCATACTCTGTATGTAAAACCACTAGAAAACCTAAAAAAATAACAACGGAGTATCTAAAAGGCTCCTAATAGCTATGGAAGTATCATCTTCGTAGCAGTCCCATATAGGTATGCTCGATCACCACTCCACACTCTATAAAGTATTGAAGACTATAAAACTAAGAAGTACATACACAACATGGGTATAGACCCAGATCGAATACTGAAAAAAAAAAACAAAAAAAAAAAACACTTGTATATAAATTTTCTTTGTTATGTACATAAACACAACATGCACAAACTACTACTAATAATAGTAATTCAACATGAAAAAAAGCATTCAACTAATAATTTAAATGGTTATTATGTTTTGTTTAAGGATGCACAGTGTAATGTCCCGTGTAATGTGCTATATTTAAGGATGCACTGTGTTTTTAGTAATTATGTTTTGTTCAAGGATGGACTGTGTAATGCTTGCTATGCTATGTAATGCAAAAAAAATTTTTACTAGTTGTATCTTCTTTTCTTTTCTTTTCTTTTTTTTCTTTTTTTTTTTTGGAGGGGGGTTTGATTTTTTCCGAGGAAAAAAAAATGTGATTAGTGATAAAACAATGTACATCCCTCTCCATATATGAATTGGAATTTCATTTTTTCAGTTACAGAAGTGAATTGGAATTTCTAGCTTGTTTGACCTCGAGCTTATTCGATCGAGTCAAGACGAGCCGAGCTCAAGCTTTTAAATCAGCCAACGAGCCGAGCTCGAACATAATTTCTGAAGCTCGAGTTCGAGCTCGAGCTTCCCTCATTTTGACCGAGCCGAGCTGAGCCTGAGCATCTGTAAGCTCAGCTCAGCTCGACTCGTCTCGTTTGCAATCCTAACTATAACAGCAACAAATAGTGACAGTTTCTACACTAAGGGTACTACAAAAACAAAATTAATATAACTTGAGATAGTAACGAAAGATGTGCTAACTTGTGATTTAACAGATATTATGGCCCTTTACCGAGTAGAATGCCAAACAAGATTCATGTAGCAAGCCCAAATAGTTGGGAGGGACAAGGCTTTATTGAGTTGAGTTGGGTAGAGAAATGAAAGAAATAAAGCATTTCTACTGTCCAAATATAATATATACTTGTTATGTAAATCATTTTCTATTCAAATTGTTATAACAAATGCAAATTCTTCTATAAAATTACAAAAATCCTAGGTCCTGAGATACAATATAAGATAAAACCACACAATGCAACACAAACAAAGATCAACACTCAATTTAGTACTACCTCTATCCGACAATGTTAGCACCTTCTGGGAGTTCAAATTTTTCAAAGCGACATACAATTAAAGAAATTCAAATTCAAATAAAAAGGCATTTGGTTTCTCAGATTCCCCTTTTATTGCCAGTCTTAAATATATTCAACCACTTTTGAGGGACCATTTTCGAAAATTGTAAAATTTTATGCTTTGACTTTTCAGAGTAGACTAACATTTTGGGAAACTCCCAAATTGGAAAAAAGGACTAACAATGTGAGACAGAGGGTGTGGACTCGCCTATTTCTCGCGCCCTGCCTTTCGAAAAGGTTTGAAATGAAAGGCCTCATAGTTCGGACTCTCGCGGTTCTAAATCTAGTCTCACAAGTGCAATGTGGAACTGATAAACACCAAAGAGTCCAATCCGGCAAATCTTTTTGGAAAATCGAGTTTAAATCAAATAATGCCAAAATTAGACTGTTTTTCCAGGTATAGATTCGCCATCTAAATATTTTATTTTTGGAAAAATTTAGGAAACCTTGACTCGTGCCGAAGACCACGTGTCCGTCATCACCAAAGTTGTCTTGGCTCGGGAACTTGGGTACGAGAGGAGAAGATTGTGAATTGAGCACCCCCGCTCGCCCGATCAAAGATTGGCCTCTACTAATCATGATATGATTTTTCATAAACATTGTGCGTTCTTATTCCAGTTATTAGACTAGTTTTACTATGTGATGCGCACAAGCAAGTATAAACTAGAATTGCAAGAATTGGAACGATTCAATTTCATGTTTGTTTGCGAAAATAGTTTGAATTTTCCACCCTCAAGTGGGCTTAAAGATGCGGTTTTTCCACCAAACATAGTGGACTTAAAACGTGATTTGCCACTCAACAAAGTGGGCTTAAAACTCACATTCTTTGAATTGTTCCAATTCAAACAACAAGTCTTCATCCACAGGCATTCATGCAGTTTAGCATTTTAAACACATAGTCTCATGGCAAGCATGCTAATCATGGCTAAAGCGTAAAACTTACCTAGTACTCCAAGCTAGGAAAATATGAGTTAGTGAAATATGCATGTTTCCTAACTATGTTAAGTGTCTAATGCAACACATGCAATAATGAAACTAAACAAGCTCAGCTACCTAATCATGGTATTTACAGCACTTTGATAGCATGTTTTGGAACACGTATTCAAAGAAATATTGAAATGACAATGCAGTTTGAATGATGTGTCGAGCCTCAGTGCATGCAAGACAAATGAATGGATGTAAACATGCAAGCATGAGTTATGCTAATTGAAAAGGTCCCCAATCTAACCATCAAAAGGGATTAAATTACAGGGACAAAGACGTGGGGTTGGAAAACATACACACACGCACGCACGCACACACACTTATTACAACATTACGCTCTCGCGAAGGAGGGTCCGAATGAATAAGAGCTAAGCTAATCTAATTATTACAACACAATATTTAACTAACTATTCTAAGCTAATTAAATATTACAAATTAAATTAATTAGCTAAACACTTAACTAACTAATTATAAAACAATTAAGCTAATTAATTACAACTTAAATTAATCAACTAATCTACTTATAATTACTACATTTGCAAGCTTTAACTACAATTAATTAACTAAGCAAGTTAACTAAACGGCCTCGAGAAACGAGGAATGCATACATGCTCGGTTTCTCCACCCGAAAAGCCACAGTTTTACTGTTGCGAGCCTCTGTTTGCGTATTTGAACACTGTAAAAGCTGCCAACTTCCAGAACACCTCTACTCCAACTCAAGAACACACTGTGCAAATTTGATTGGTGGCCGACAGGAGGCCTGTCGGCTACCAATGGTGGCTGGTCGGCTACTGGTGGTGGCCGGTTGGCCACTGATGACATGAACTCCTCTTTTTGCTGCAACAGAGAGCAAACAAAGAAAAACAATGTATTCTCACAGATTATGTGCACACTTTGCCTTCCTTTTCATGGGGAGATCAAAGGAGGGACAAAATTTGGGTTTACAAACCATCAATCAAGCAATTTCATTACATGATGGTTTGTAAGACCAATTGTGCAAGTTCAATGAATGCAAAATGAGACCAAAGGACCATCACCCTATCATGCATGATCAAGGGCAATGAAGACCAAGGAAAATGGCACATTTCATCATTTTTGAGTATGAAATGTTCAATTTTCCTTGTGTTCAAACTAACATCCGGTTTGAACACGTGCAATGCAACACAAAGAATGCTTATCTTGCACACTTTTACTTGCCCAATTTTGTTTACTCATTTTAATTACCAAAGCCAGTCTTTAATTGATTTGTCCATTAATGGAAAGATGACTCAAACCACAAGATGTTTTAGGCATGAAAGAGGCATTACACTGTTGGTAATGAACCCCCTAAGGGATTAAACTATTATGTGCAACACGTCCATTTCATACTTTGGCAAACAAGTGGTTTAAAACCACTTTCAAAGCAAACAAAAGAGTGAAGAATTTGAGGGAGATTGTAGAGATTTTAGATGCTAAAATGAAGTGCAAAACAATACTAAAACATGCTATTAACTCAAAACAATGATGATCAAAGTATTAAAACATCAAGCTAGTGAAAGAAATTACACTACAATTATGCAATACAAGACTTAAATGACCTAAAAAACCAAAAACAGAGGCAAAAACATGCTGGACTAAAGTTAAGTTAAGCTAGAAAAACATGCTAACACATGAAGCTAACTAAGCATGCAAATAAGACACAAGGAGGGGAGGCTAACCCCTCCAAATTTGGACTTCAAAAGTTGATTTTTACCACTAAAAAACCTCTGAAATTGAGTGGTTAAAAGGCCCAAAAAAGTTGGTGTAAAGGTGATGAATAATAGCACAAAAAGCTTAACAAGCTAAGAAGCAAAAAAGGGTGTACCACCCCTAACTAAAAGAGAGCTCAAACCACCACTTTTAGGTCACAAAAAAAGTCCTTTTTACACTTCAAAAACAGCCTTAAAACAATTAAAAATGATGGCAAAACAAGTATACAAGACAAGTAAAAACAGGGCAAGTGATATACCTTTGAAGCAAAGTACAAAATAGCCAATAATCCAAGCTCAAACCACCTTCTAGAGCTCAAACAAGACTCCAACTAATCTTAGCCCAAAGGTGAGAGTATTTGGTTAAGGGTTGGTATGCAAAAGCTAAGGCTTTATGAACAAATGTGTGCAAAACAACAAGAGAGAGAGAGAGAGAGAGAGAAAATTCTAAAGAGAGAGATATATATTTTTGCTCCAATTTTTATAACCCTCAAAAATGGGGGAGGAACCCCCCTATTTATAGAAAAACACCCCTTGAGTTTAGATACATCTCACCATACACGTGTATGAAGATGCAGCTCAGTGTGCAACAGTTGGCACAGTTGTGAATAAATATCTAGAAAAAGGCACTGGTGGCCAACCGGCCACACCCATAGCCAACAAGAACACCCCATGGCCGACTGCCTTGGGTGATGGTCGACAAGTCACCAAGAGGTCCAGACACCAAGTTTTGGTCCAAAAAAAGGCACAGAAAGAACAAGGATTAAAGGCTCAAAGACAGGGCATTCTGCCGAGGACTCCGGGCGCTCAAAAAAAACACAAACACACAATCATCGAGTGCACTAGCGATGACGTCTAAGTCTTGAGGATGGTAAAAATTGGGTTGTCTACAGAGGGAGTATACAAATTGACACTAGAACCACATTTGTACGAGGTAAGAAGCGCTAGGATTGGACCATTAGTTCCATATCATCCCTTATCCTATGTTTGGTGGCCCTTAAATAAGGTTGAGACTATTTGTCCTCCTAAACAAATAATACTATGTAGATATCATTATTTGACACAATGGGAATGGGTAAATTATTGATAACGAAACTATGCCAGTCTTTGGTTTGGATAAGGCTCAAAATGACCAGCATACAGTTTATCCTTTCAGCAATTCAACATAGAAGGGACATAATTGAGTACAAAATTCAATTACTCACACATCTAATTTCACGCATAAGGAATCAAAACAACTATCAAAGCAAATAAACATAAAAAGCCTAAACCTATTCAAATCATATTTTCCTAATTTTATAAACCAATCCAGTGAGTTCACAAAGGTGAAGGGGCAATTTCGAAGAAGAGGATTTCAGTCTAGGGTTTCATAGAATGGAGATAGAGAAAGGGAGAGAAACAAGTTGGAGAGAGAGAGAGAGAGAGAGAGAGAGAGAGAAAGAGACATACCTTGAGGCAAAGTTGAAGGCATGTTGTGTTCGTAGGATAGTCTTTGAGGGCGAAGAAGAGCTTCTGAGTCGTTTTGGGAAAACAAAGTGAGGAGTGTTTATGGAACATACAACAATCGGTAATCAATATTGTAATCGGCTGAAATGGTATTCAATATTTCTAATCAAATTGTTTAATGGTTGAGATTAATTTGTAAATATCTAATAATTTAAAATAAATGTGTACATAAGTACACTATTTAATGAAGTGCACACTTAACAACTCCCTTTAAATTTTTATTTGTTTTCAAATTGGCCGATAGTGTCTCTTATAGGAGTGTACACAATTGGAGATGGTGTCAGAGAATAATTAATCACAACTAAGGAAAAGCGCCTATAATCTATGTGAAATTGTGAATGGTAGATTAGATCCGAGAAGAATTTAAACTAGGCCCGATGTTTGGAAAAATAATTTCATACCTCATATGATATTATTATAAATTAATTTAAATAATTTATTTGTGGTCTCATACAAATAAATGATTTGAATTAATTTGTGTATTGTCACATCAATATGTTTTCAAGGCGAATAATAATTGTTCTGATATTTGTTTCACACGTAAAGAACAAATTATTGAAACACATGTAAAGATTCTTACATTAAAAAAAAAAAAAAAATCTTAATATATATTGGATTGATTTATCACTTATTAATTTTAAATTTTGAAGTGAATATAAATTTTAAAATAATATACGTCGAGAGATTGAGTTTTCTTGCAAATTTCTTCACCCTTGTAAATATATTTTTAACTAGCATAGCACCCGTGTTATGTACGAGATAAAATAATATATTATTTAATAAAAATATGATAATTATATTTAATTTTTTTATATTTTATAAAATAAAAATTAAACGGAAGCTAACCAATTGGAATTTTCTTAATTGTTTAAAATTAAAAAAATTAGTATGAGATATTGATCATAAGCTTCTCACTAAAAATCTCATTTTACTTATATAAATGGGAGTATAAGATTCACTTTATGTAAGTGAAACAATTCACTTTTTCCTTCTTTTCTCGATATGGAATTATAAAATAAAAGTTAAATAAAAGCCAGTTAATTGAGATTTTCTTAATTGTTTAAACGTTAACAATTGTTTGGGTGAAAAGTTTATTTCGAATCAACCAATCTTAGCCATTTAATCTTTAATTAGGTCGATTCTTAATTTTTTTTGAATCAAACAAATTTAACCAATATATTTTGATAAAATCGCTAAAATAGTAATTAAACCAACGAATCAGTCAAACCGAAAGCAATTCATCCTATTGGCTAGGTCAAAGGACCAACCAACTAATATAAAAATTAATTAATTAAAAATTTTAAATTTTATTTTAATTTTAAAATTTAAACTGTCTGGAACTGAAACATATACAACACTATAATATTAAATGGGAGTATAAGATTTTTATAGTAAAAAAAACTCTTTTTTTTCTCCTTTTCCTGATGTGGGATTGTAAAATAAAAGTTAACAATTGTTTAGACGAGAAGTTCTTTTCTAATCAAGCAATCTCAGTCGTTCAATTTTTAATAAGGTCAATCTTAGTTTATTTCAAATCAAACAAATCTAAGCAATATATTTTAATAAAACAGCTAAAACTGTGGTTGAACTAGCAAATCAGTCAAACCGAAAACGATTCAACCTAATCGGTTAAGTCAAAAGACTAATAAATTTACAACAAAATTAATTAATTAAAACTTTTAAATTTTATTTTAAAATTTAAACCATTTTGAACTGAAACATGCACAATACTATAATATTAAATGAGAGTATAAGATTCACTTTATATAAGTGAAACAGCTCACTTTTTATTTCTTTTCTCGATATGGGATTGTAATTATTTTAAAATTAAATATTATGAGACTTTCAAAATCTCATACAAAATTATTTTTAAAATCAAAACATCTATGTGAGATTGTAAAATAAAAGTTAAATGAAAGCTAACCAATAGAGATTTTCTTGATTGTTTAAAATTAAAAAATTAAAAAAATTTTAAAAAAAAAATTAGTATTGATTATAGGGGTTCTCACTAAAAATCTTCTTTTGCTTACATAATAAATGAAAATATAAGATTCACTTTATATAAATGAAACAATTCATTTTTTTCTTTTTTTCCTGATGTGAGATTGTAAAATAAAAGTTAAATGGAAGCTAACCCATGTGGATTTTATTAATTGTTTAAAATTAAGAAATTTCAATAATTTATATAAATTGGAGCATAAGATTCACTTTATGTAAATGAAATAATTCATTTTTTCCTATTTTTTTCTCGATTTGGGATTGTAAAATAAAAGTTAAATGGAAACTATCAAATGAGAATTTTCTTAATTGTTTAAAATTAGAAAAATTCAATAATTTTAGAATGAATGTTTGGAGCTTCTAGAAGGTTTCTATCTTAAAACTCTCTTTATAAGATTTATTTTATATAAGTGAAACAATTTACTTTTTCTTTCTTTTCTCGATATGGGATTGTAATACTTTATATAAGTGAAACAATTCACTTTTTCTTTCTTTTCTCGATGTGAGATTATAATTATTTTAAAGTTAAATATTATGAGAGTTCTAAATTCTCATACAAAATTATTTTTAAAATAAAAAATATATGAAATTGTGAAATAAAATTTAAATAGAAGCCAGCTAATGGGTAAAACTCTCATTTTGCTTATCACTTATGAGTATGAGAACAAAAAAAAAATCTCCTTTTGCTTATCACTTATGAGTAAGAAAATATATAAAAAAATAAAAAATAAAATATGAGTATGAGATATTGATCATATGACTTCTCACTAAAAATCTACTTTTGCTTATATAAATGGGAGCATAAGATTCACTTTATGTAAGTGAAACAATTCACTTTTTCTTTCTTTTTCCGATGTGGGATTATAAAATAAAAAATAAATGGAAGCTAATCAACGGGAATTTTCTTAATTGTTTAAAATTAAGAAAATTTAATAATTTTAAAATAAGGGTTTGAAACTCCTAGAAGGCTTCTCCCTAAAAATCTCATTTTACTTATATAATATATAGATAGATAGTGAAACAAACTTTTTTTTTTTTTTTCTTCTCTCGATGTGAGATTATAAAATAAATCATAAACTAATTACAGTTTTATTTTTATATGGTTAAATGGAAGTTAGATAATGGAAATTTTTTTAACTATTAAAATTAATAAAATCAATATAAGAAATCACTATTAAACTACCGAATCGGTCAAAAATAGTTCAGTCCAATCGGTTAGGTCAAATGACAAATCAACTTATACAAAAATTAATTAATTAAAACTTTTAAACGTTGAACTATCTTGAATTAAAGTATACATAATACTACACTAATAAAAAAAAAAATTTGAACGAAAAATGAAAGGTATTAAGATTCACTTTATATAAGTGAAACAACTCTTTTTTTTTTCTTTTTCCGATGTGAAATTATAAAATAAAAGTTAACAATTATTTAGACGGAAAGTTTATTTCTGATCAAGCAATCTCAGTTTTTCAATATTTAATCAGATCAATCTTTAATTTATTTCGAATTAAACAAATCTAATCAATATATTTTGATAAAACTGCTAAAATCTCAGTTAAACCAACAAATCAATTAAATCAAAAATGATTTAGCCTAATCGGGCTAGGTCATAATTAATTAATTAAAATTTTTAAAATTTAAACTTAATTGAATTGAAACATACACCACATTACAATATTAAATGAGATAGGAGTATAAGATTCATTTTATATGAGTAAAATAACTCATTTTTTTCCATTCTTTTCTTGATGTGGGATTATCAAATAAAAGCTAGCCAATTGAGATTTTTTTAATTATTTAAAATCAAAAAAATCAATAAAATTAGTTTGCGATATTCAAACTAAATGGAATAGGAGTATCATATTCCTTTTATATGCGTAAAACAACTCATTTTTTTCTTCTTTTCTCGATGTGGGATTATCAAATAAAAACTAACCAATAGAGATTTTCTTAATTGTTTAAAATTAAGAAAATCGAGAAAATTAGTATGAGATATTGAAACTCTCATAAAACTTCTCACTAAATGGGATGGAAGTGCAAGATTCCCTTTATATGAGTAAAACAACTCTCTTTTTTTTTTTTTTCTTCTTTTCCTGATGTGGGATTATTAAATAAAAGTTAGTCAATGGAGATTTGCTTAATTATTTTCTTAATTGTTTAAAATTAAGAAAATGAAGAAAATTAGTATGAGATATTGAAACTCTCATAAGGCTCTTCACTAAATGGGATGGGAGTATAAGATTCCCTTTATATGAGTAAAACAATTCTTTTTTTTTTCTTCTTTTTCTAATATGAGATTATCAAATAAAAGCTAACCAATAGAGATCTTTTTAATTGTTTAAAATTAAATAAATTAAGAAAATTAGGATGAGACTTTGGAGCTCTCACAAGCCTTTTCACTAAAAAGTCCATTAATTGTCATGGCTTTCTTGTTTGGAAAAAGATTATAAAATAAAATAAATTGATAAATATCAAATATTTTTTCCAAAAATTAGTCCCACTAAACACACATACATATCCATGATGTGCATATCGTCGTAGAAACTATAGCTCAATCTAACTCACTGTGCAAGTCTCTCAAGGGCAAAGAAAAATATTAGAGTTTTTGAGAGATAGGGGACTTTGAATAGCAGGTCACAAATTAACGTGGTTCTAGTGTTGTAGGAGCAAAGATTTTTTTGTAGTTCAAAAAAAAAAAGAAAAATTTGTAGAACCACATTAATTACCTTCACAATGAACTCAATTTTTAGAATCAATAGCAACTCAAGATTTTTCAAAATCTTAAATTGAATATCACAATGAGGCCTTAGGTCTCAAGGCCTTTGTTAGTTGAGTTATTGGGTAAGAATAATTTTTGTGGATACGTTTATGTATTTTCTATATGTCAAAATAACATTATTGTATATATTTAGTGCAAACAAAATATTTATAAAATATATCAAATTATGCTCAGGTTCAATTCTTAAGGTTAGGCCGTAAGAAAATTTCTAGTGAATTTTCTAATCATGGCGTGGATGATTTTATTTTTTTCAAAATTTTTTTATAGTTTTCTTTGGTTGAGTTTTCATAACTTAATTATTTTTATTTTTTTTCAAAAATTATAAATTAGTTTGAAAAACATAAATACCAAAAAAAAAAAATGAATTTCTAAAAATTATTTCTATCCCAAAAAGAAAAAATTCATATAAAATTATTGAGTACTTTTAATTTTTTGATAAATTACACTGGCCTTCCATAAGATTTGAAGAAAATACAATGTTTCTTAGTTTTGGCATAGTTATATTTAATTCTTTTAATGTTTTAATTCACATAAACTTAATCCAATTTTCATATGTAATTTGTTAGTCCTTTAAATAAAAACTTAATCCAATTTTCATATGTAATTTGTTAGTCCTTTAAATAAAAACATAATGATGTCATCTATTTAACATTGAAATACATATATATATTAAATTTTTTTTATCTTTATGTTAGTTTTGATCTCTTTAAACTGTGTTTAGTTCATAAATTTGGGTAAGAATTTTGAAATGGAAAGAAAAAAATGTGTGTGAAATGTAATTATATTTACATTTCACCTACCTTTCCCAAATCCTTTCTATGTGTGCTAAAATATGACCACACAACCGATACTCTGATTAATGTGTAAAACCCGCCGAGTATTTCATCCCTACAAAAACTCACGTTGATCGGATATCCATAACCCCTTGGTCAAATAAATATGATTTTTAAAATAAATTGTTAACAAAATGTAATCTAATCAAGTGACTACTGATATCCAATCAACATGATATTTTACAAGGATGAAGTACTCGACGAATTGTATACAGAGAACGATTTGAATTATCGATACGGGCTCCATGGTAGGACCATAGAGGCCTAATAGTACACTCCAGCTAGTATTTCCAATTGAAGAGGACCATGCGCATACACACAATTACAAATGGTCATTGATATACAAGTCAAAAAATTAGACGCAATTGTCAAGACTAATAACGTGGCAATCAATTAAGATATCTAAAGTAATAATCCCTCTCATATCTTCTTAATCATCAACCAATTATATTACTGTAGACACCCCATTTTTGACCGCTCTTAAGACTTGGGTGCTACTGATTGTTTACTTGGTGATGAAAGATGTGCAGTGCAAATGTTCGATTTCTTCGGCAAGAGAAGAGTCAAATCCCAACCCTGCACCCCATTTTGGACCAAAACTATTTTTGAATGGTTTTTAGACCTTAAAACCCTCTCTTTCAAAATAGCTTTTGAAAAAGTTCCTACAATGTTCCGACGCTCGCATTTTGTTAAATATCGCGCTTTTCGGTAAACCGAGCAACGACAAAGTGGACATGAATGAAAGAGAGGTGAAACCTCTTTAACAAAATCTTTCAAAACACCTTTTTTAGGGGTTTGGAGTTGAAGAAAATGGGAGAGGAGAGAAGAAACCAAGTTTGAGAGAAGTTTGGCATGAATCCAGATAGGATCAAAACTGAGCAGTCTTCACTAAAAGAGGCATAACTTTTTGCACAATTGGAATTTTGAAGTGAGGCTTCCACCATTGGAAAAAAGACTTCCATAGATACAATTTAGGCTCAAGAATGACTTGCAAAGGGGTCCAGATGAAGGAGTTATGTCCATTTGAAGTTGGGCCCAAAAAACAGATTTTTCTGTCCAACCAGAGGTGGAAGTTTCTGACCATGAATGGGATTTTTTTGCCATGTGCCGGCAATGAATGGCCAATGCCGGTCCCCTTCTGTCCAAGAGTGTCCCATGCCAGCCAAAAATGATCAAGTGCCGGCCATCAGTGAAGAAGTGTCGGCCATTGATGGTAGAAAGCAATTTTTGGAAGATATTTTTGCTCCAGCTGTTCCAGTGTCTCTCTTGAGATATTTTCGACCAAAGCTTGTATTTTTATATATATAGAGAGGCTTCTCTATGGTTTATGGGTTGAAAAAATTTTAGGAGTGAAATTTTGAGAGCCTCTCTCTCTACACTTCTTTCTCTACATTTCTCCCTCTCAAGAACCTTTGTGCATAAGTGCATACAAGTGTAGATACACTATCCCTTTGCCTATACATCCTTGACGAAAGTTGTTGATCTTTGAGCTTAGGTTCTACAAGGTCTTCTTGGAGCTCCTTAAGGTGATTTTGACTTGGTTTTGTGCCTCAAAGTGTGCTTGGCTTCAAGAGGTATAAGACTCACCCTTTAAGCTTGCTTTCATACTTGTTTTTACCACCTTTGCAAACTGTTTGTTGGCTTGGTTTTGAACTGAAGAAAACTTTGTTTTTCAGTCCTAAAAATGATGGTTTAAGCCCCTTTTGAGTTTGAGGGTGGTACACCCTTCTTGTCTCCTTACTTGTTAAGCTTTTGTGCCATCTTTCAAAGCTTTCTAAAACAACTTTTTTTGGCCTTTTAACCACTGAATTCCAGAGAATTTTTTGTGGTAAAAACCATGTTTTGAGGCCCAAAATAGAAGGGGGTTGTGATACCTCTGTTCCGTAATATGCTAAATTGGTCCTTAATTTGAGTATGATTTTATGTGCCATTATGGGAATATACGTGATTTTGGAATTTTATCTGTTCACCGTAGGAATATCTGTTCGAGTAATCTGCTTTGAAAATTTAAATTGAGGGCCTTATCGGCCACAGAACCCGGAATTGATTACGCCATTGTGATTGGCATAATTTTTGGAGCCTACGGTGAAATTTAATTGAAAATTGATTCTGGTCAATTTAAACTGATTAAATCGATAAATTAAGTACCCCATTATTTTATATTAAAATATTTGTTAAGTGGGGCTTGTTATATTTGCATAGCACTCTCCTTTAGCTCTCTTAAAACTCAAAATCTGAGTTAGACAATTGAGAGTGAGAGAGAGGCCGGCTATAGAGAGAGAAAGGAAGAGACTTGAGCAATTTTTGGCTCTAGCTTGGGAATTTGAAGATTTAACTCAAGAATTGACTAGAGCTTGGAAGATTAAAGCTCCTAGGTGAGTAACCAACCCCTAACTCATGAATTTGAGTTGTGATTTCGTGAATTGAAGATTAATTTGTGATCTAGAACATGAAAAGAGTTGGTATTGATGAATTTGAAGACTATATATGCATGCATGTATGTATTGTTTTGAATTTGCATATTTGAGCTTGAATTACATGACTCATGTTGCAATTTTGGTTGAAACCCATGTATTTGACCATCTTTTCATCATATGAGACGAGAATGAAGGTTATATGTCACATGCATGTACAATCCATGGAAGTAGAAGCTTTGAATGCATGAAATGGTTACATTGGTAATGAGTTGGTGGAAAATGAGCCATGCGTGTAGATAAATTATGAAATTGAGCTTCAATATGTTGTAATTCTATGTTTGTACCATGTTGGTACATGATTATGTGAAGTTTGGACCGAAACCATGCATTTAGAGCCTTTGAATGTCAAGATGAAGCTCAAGAACTCAATCTGGAAAACCCAGAAAGTTTGGTGCCCGCTCGAGCGGGAAAACCACCGCTCGAGCGGAGAAATCGAGCTCCCAGCATTTTCTGCAGACATGGTTCCCGCTCGAGCGGGGAAGTTGACGCTCGAGCGGGGAGCTATGTAGACAGGCAGTCCGCTCGAGCGGCAGAGTTCGCGCTCGAGCGGGAATTGAAGGCAACCAGTACTTTTGCAGACCTAAGGGTCCGCTCGAGCGGGGAAGTCCACGCTCGAGCGGGGACCCTATTTTCTGAAATCTTGTTTTTGCATTTTGTGTCCTGTTTTCCGTTCCCTTTCACTTGCAAGCACTCTTAGGCATATATTAAGCATTGTAAATGAGTTAATGAGATAATAATAATGCCTAAAGAGGAGTACGTGAATTAAAGAACGGATTGAACGGTTAATGACCCTTTTGTGTTCATGAAATGTGTAGGGTCAAGCTCCAGGGCAAATCCACAAGCCGATCACTGTGAGTAATATCGATGTTTGAATGCTTGTAAATGTCCAATTGTTTACTCCCTTTAAAGCTTTATGAATTGCTAATTGGGATTGTGGACGTAAGTCTGATATGAATGCATAAATGGACCCAAGGTCGTTTTGATAAGCATAATGGACCCAAGGTCATTTTGTTAAACATGAATGGACCAAAGGTCGTTTTGTTAAATATGAATGGACCAAAGGTCGTCTTGATGAACATGAATGGACCAAAGGTCGTTTTGATGAACATGAATGGACCAAAGGTCATTTTGATACGAATGTATGGGCCGAAGGCCGTTCTGACACGAATGAGTGGGCCACAGGCCGTTTTGAAATGAATGAGTGGGCCAAAGGCCGTTTGGAAATACATGATTGGGCCAAAGGCCGTTTTGACACAATCGAATGGGCCGAAGGCCGTTTCGTCATGAATGTAAATCTGAATGGGCCAAAGGCCAGTATGTACGGAACTATGGTTACTTGATTTAAATCACCCTTATATGTGTTAACTACAGATATGAATTGGGCCCAAGGCCGTTTGGAAGATGTTGTTCTACGTCTTGTTGCATAAATTCTGTAATTGATATTATTCACTGGGCTATCGCTCACGCTCATTCATGTCTTTGTAGATGAGCCAAGAGAAGTCCAGACCCAGCCTCAGTAAAGCCGTGTAGAACAACCCAAGTTTTGGAGAGTCAGCCCTCGTGTCTCACGCATGAGACCCGTCTTCGCCTTTTTGTTATCTATTTTTATGTTGCCATGATGGCGAAGACTTTGTGTAATTCTGTATATAGTTTGATGGGTTGACTTGGACTTATATGATCCTGTTTATACAGAACTCATGCTACTATTTTACTGTTGTGAGTTATTACTGTCTATGTATATGATTGTTTGATGTGCCATGTAAGCACAGCTCTATGGACAAAGTTTTGATTTGCTTCCGTTTGGCCCCCATTAACTCTGTTAAAATACGTTTGGATCCATTTGAGGCCGTAGGTAATCTCATGATTACTGGCCGGTTACGTCCTTAACCCACGGGGGCGGGTTAGGGTCGTGACAGGGGTGGCCTCTCCTCCTTGTGTTTTGTTTGCATGAGTAGATGGCCCAACATGTGAGCATGTATTTCTACCTCCTTGAGGCTCTATCTCAGCATGTTTTTGTGGCTTTTTTTGACCTGCTTTAGCTCTGTTTTTGGCTGGTAGAGTCATCTCTTGTTTGCTTCTTACACTTGTAGTGTAATCATGCTTGCTAATCTAGCTTACTTGATGTTGTAGCCTATTATTTTAGCATGTGTTAGCTCAACTCCAGCATGTTTTTGGCTCTGATTTAGCATGCTTTAACTCTGTTTTGAGTGGTCTTGATCATATGAGGCTTGCTTTGTATAGCTGTAGTGTAAATGGCCTTGACTAGCTTTGAGTTTCAAGGTCTTTAACATGCTATGCTTGAGTTGTTTTCATGTTTTGGCATCATTTCACACATGATTTCAGTGCTTGTAGTTTAGTCACACTCTCATGTATTTCCTTCTTTCATCGCTTTTGAGAGTTGTGCCTTATGCCTTATTTGTGAGCCAACACATGAGCATGTTTATCTTGCTTTGCATGCTACCATCTCAGCACATTTTGGCCACTGTTTTGGCATGTTTTAGGTCTGTCCATAGTTGGTTTGATCATTTGAGCATTGTATTGCATGGTTCTAGTGTAAAGCTCTTCACTAGTTTTAATGCTTAAGTCTCCTAACATGTTGTACATGAGTTGTTTACATGTTAGAGTCTTGTGTTTCATGCCATTTTAGCACTGAAATTCTGCAACCTCCCTCATTTCTTAACTTTTGATTTGTTTTGAGGGATTGTTAGTCTTAAAGTTATGCTTAAGCTATGAGATTGAGGCTTATGCTTAAATGGCTTTAACCCTCTTTTGAGGGTTCCTCCTAGTCAAACGCATGGCTTCTCTCATGTCTTAAGTCATCTTTTGATTGACCTCTCTCTCATTAGAGGAGTTTCACATTGGACAAATCAATTAATGAATGGCTTGGTAAGTTGAAATGTGTAAACAAGAATTGAATCAAGTAAAATATGCCAAGATAAGCATGTTACGTGTGCATTGCATTGTGTTCAATCGGACGTTATATTGAACACAAGGAAGATTGGTTCATTTCATACTTGAAGTGATGAAAATGAGTCAATCCCCTTTGTCTCCGTTGCCTTTGATTATCCATGATAAGGTAATGGTCCTAGAGTCTTGTTTGTTATGCATTTATTGAATGTGTACAAGTTGGATCTTTGGCCATCATGCATTGTGAATGCTTGATTGGTGGTCTTGGATTTAATAATACAACTCCTTCGATGTTTTGAAATGATAAGGAGGGGCATAGTACAAACATACCCTTGGGAGACCCTCTATTTTTCTCTATTTTGTGCTCTGTTGCAGTTTGGTGTTACAGCACACCAGTGGCCGGCTGTGCCTTACTGATGGCCAGCACTGCTTCATCCTTGGCCGGCAGTACACATCTTTGGTCGGCAGCAACCAATCATGGCCGGCAGGCCACTGGTGTACTCTCCAGTAGTGTTTTGGTAAGGTTCAGCAGAAGTTCTTGGAGACACCCTGCAAACAGAGCCTCTAAAGAGAAAACCGGAAGGCTTTTCGGGGTGAGAATCCGAATGCATGCATGATTCAACTTTCTGAAGCAGAGTTGAAGTTGTGTAATTTAATGCTTTACTTGTTAGTTAGCATTGGTTTTGTAATTTAATTAATTAGTTTGTTAATTAGTTAAAGTGTTGTAATAATTAAATAGCTTAGCTTAGCTATTTCTTTATTTGGTTGTGTAATAATTAATCTAATTAGTTTAATTAGATTAGTTAGATTAGATTAGCTTAGCTTATTTTCGGACCCTCCTTCGAGATGGCGCAATGTTGTAATAAGTGTGCGTGTGTGTATGCATGTCTTCCAACCCTATTTCTTTCTCCCTTTTATTTATCCGCTTTCAATGGTTAGATTAGGGCATATTTCGATTAGCATACCTTATGCTTGCATGTTTGCATCATTCATTTGTATTGCATGCACCGGGCTCGGCGCGTCATTCAAACTGCATTGTATTTCAATACCTACTTGAATACGTGTTTCAAAGCATGTTATCAAGTGTTGCATTCATATACCATCTTAGATAGCTGAGCCTACTTAGTTGCATTATTGCATGTGTTGCGTTAGGCATCTTGAACATAGTTAGGACCATGCATGATTTCTGACTAGTTTTCTGTTTTGGCTCGGAGTACACTATAAGTGTTTACACTTTAGCATACTTGCATGATAGCATGCTTGCCATAAGGCTATTTGCTTAAGTGATTAACTGCATGAATGCCTGTGGGTGAAGGCTTGATTGCCTGAATTGGAACAACTCGATGAAAATCATGTTTTAAAGCCCACTTGAGGGTGGCAAATCCGCGCTTTAGCCTACTTGCGAGTAGCACTTTCAAACCATTTTTGACAACAAATATGAGTTGTTTTGTTCCAATTCTCGGGATCGAGTCTATACTTGTATGCTGTGCGCATCACATAGTAAAGTTAGCTAATAACTGGAATAAAAACACATGTGTCTATGAAACAACATATCATGTTAGTAGAGGCTGATCTTTGATTGGGCGAGCGGGGGTGCTCATGTTTAAACCTTCCCCTCTCATACCCAAGTTCCCAAGCCGAAGCAACTTTGGTGATGACAGACACGTGGCCTTTGGCACGAGTCAGGGTTTCCTAAATTTTCCAAAATAAAATATTTAGGTGGTGACTCTGTAATCTGGCAAAGTAGTCCAGTTTTGGCATTATTTCATTTAAAATATGATTTTCCAAAATGACTTGCCGAATTGGCCTCTTTGGTGTTTATCATTCTCATATTGCACTTTGTGAGATTAGATTCAAAACCGTGACAGAAGTCCGAACTGTAGTAAGACCTATTTCCGCCCTCTCCGAAGGGGGGGCGCACGGAGAAAGTTGAGCGCTACAGCTTCTGGCGACTCTGCTGGGGATTTAGAGAACTTGACTTGAACTCTTGACATGTTGTTTTATCTACACTTATGTGTTTCTTTGCATTGCATTTGCATTGGTGCGCTTAAGTCACAGTGATTGTCATCTGCTATTCCTGAACGGTTTGCCGGAGGCTTGCTTGGAAAAGCTTGCCATAAGGCTGACCGGTTATGGGCTCTGCCACGATGGGAACACAAACCTTGGTTTTGCCGAGGCACCCGTTTTTGACCAATCGACCTAGTTGCATATCGTAAGCCATAGAGACCATTTCAAACTAGGACAGGTTGCTTACCCGACTGTAGGTTGTTTGAAACAGCATGTATGTGTAGTAAATCCCTAGCTCCTGACAAAATAGGACAGGGAAACCCTACCCCACCATAGGGGTGTTTTGGCTCTCACTTGCTTGGTATGTGCTATTAGGGTGTGTCTCTACAGGAATGTACGTATCAGTTGCAAGTCTGGATATCAGTTTGAGAGTATCGGTTTTGAGGTAGAGATTTGTGGGGCAGAATTCAGTAGAGAGCGTAGTCATTTCAGCTGTGCTCATATTTGTTCTGGTGAAATCAGGCTGAGATGCTATCTGTTTTCTGTTTTGCAAGGTAGTCCTGGAACCATAGCTTTAGAAGGCTCCAATATCCCCCGGGTACATTAGACTTGTGTTGATAGACTTTGTCAGGTCAGAGATTGAGTTCAAGGGCAACCAATGTTTCCTTCGCCGAAGGCAAGGCAAAGAAGGGCCAGTCAGGGCTCACAGGTTCAACTGATCTGACAGTCACCAGTCACATCACCTTTGTTCAAACTCAACAAATCGTGATGGCACAGAGTTCGAAGGAAGTTGTGGCCATGATAGCGGCATTGCCATGAAATTCAAGATCTGATTGATAACAAGGTCATCGCCACACCAGGTCCTACAAAGTCTATCGGCACTGGATCAGTGAATTTGGGGAGATAATGTGATCATTTGATCGGGGGATGAACCACCTGCTGATGGTGCCCAGTTTACTCCAGATTTGGGGATGGCACGCACTATTTTGAGCAATGTGCAAATGCTGGTTATTTTACTTCCTGACTTGGGCATTGGGTCGGTCTTGTTGTGTTATATTGAGTCAGTCTTTTAGTACTAAGTCAGTCGAGTCTATCTTGTTGTATCGAGTTAGTCATGTTGTGTTAGAGTCGGGTGGTTTCGAGGGTGTTACCTCGGACTCACTTTCTTGTTTTGTGTTTGTCTTTTACACCCTTTCTTTTGCGTCTGTTTCTGCCATGGAGCCAGTTGTGCTAGAAGATCTAAATGAAATGGCAATGCTTTTCACCTGCTTTTCTGTGCCTTGAAATCATTACATTGACCTAAGTTTTTCAAAACTTTTTGAACACTGTGATGAAAACAAAGAGGAAGGAATTCCTCGGAATTTGCAAAAATTTGATCAACTGAGAGGAAGAGAGGCGTGCTAAGCCCTTAATGAATGAAATCATATTTGTTAATGTGAGTACTGAGAAGGATCCTGGCTTGATCTAGATTGGTTCTACACTGTCTTCATGAGCGACTAGTCACTTTCTTAAAAGATTTCAAAAAATGTTTTGTGTGGTCCTGCGAAGACATGTATGGAATTGATCTTGAGATTGCGCAGTTGTAGGCACACCCGTGAGTCTCATGCTACAGTTTGGACTCAAATAGTCATGGTTCTGAATCTAGTCCGGCAAAATGCAATGCAAGACCGATAAATCACCAAAGAGTCCAAATCCGGCAAATCGTTTTTGAAAACAGATTTTTTGAAAAAAGTGCCAAACATGGACTGCTTTGTCAGATACAGAGTTGCCACCTAAATATTTTTTATGGGGGAATTTAGGAAACCCTGACTCGTTTGCCTAAGGCCAGCGTGTCCTCATCACCAAAGTTGCCTTGGCTCGGGAACTTGAGTACGATTGGGGAAGGTCAACTATGAGCACCCCCGCTCGCCCGATCAAAGATCGGCCTCTGCTAACCATGATATCTAGTTTTGAAAACGTTATGTGTTCTTATTCCAATTAATTAGCTAATCTTACTATGTGATGCGCACAACAAAAAGTATAGACTAGATCGCCTAATTGGAACAAAGCATCGCATATCCGTTTATTTGGAAAATGGTTTGAAATTTGCTACTCGTAAGTAGGCTAAAACATGGATTTCAATGAGTGTTCCAACTCAAACAATCCAACCTTCACCCACAGGCATTCAGGCAGTTTACATCACGTAAGCATATAGCCACATGGTAAGCATGTGTCATGTTAACATTCACACTCATGCAAGATGCTAAATCATAAAAAGCTTACCAGTACTCCGAGCCAAAACAAAGAACTTGTTAGCAATCATGTCATGATCCAAGTCATGTTAAGTGGCTAATGCACGCATACAAATGCAACTAGAATGGGCTCGGCTAATCTAGGATGGCATGTGAAATGCAACAAATAACACGTATTCAAGTTAGATTTGAAATACTATGCAATTAGTATGATGCACCGAGCCCGGTGCATGCAATACAATGAATGGATGCACGCATGCATAGCATAAGATATGCTAAATTCAATATGCCCTAATACTAACCATCAAAAGCAGTAAGTAAAAGGGAGAAGAAGTGGGGTTGGAAGACATGCATCGCACACACGCACACTTATTACAAATTCGCCCTCGCTCGGAAGGGCCGAAAGAATAATACAATTTAATCAACTAACAAGCTAATTAAATAGTTACAAACAATTAACTAGTTAATCAAATTAACTAAGCTAATAAAGCGATAAAATAGCCTCAGAAAGAGGGTCCAATGCATGCGTGCTCGACTCTGCTCGGAAATCCACACCATGCACAAGCTGCCTCTGTTTTCACTATTTTATGCCTCTGAAAATTGTACAAAGTCCCAAGGCACTCTCTGAACACTGTGGGGTGCCACCGGCCATGAGGAATGTCACCGGCCATGGGGGAGTGGTCATCGACCATTGGTGTGGCTCTCGGCTGGATATTTGTGGTCCGCCGGCACTTAATGTGGTCGGTCGACCATCTATGCCTGCAGAATCCTGTTTTGACAACAACAGAGGACAAGCAAGGTATGACACCCCATTTTTGACCGTCCTTGAGACTTGGACGTCACCGTTTGAACACTCGGTGATCATCCTTGTTTGTGTTCGTTTTGAGTTCTCGGAGGTCTCGGCTACGCGCCTTGCCTCAGGATCTCTTAACTTACCTATTTTGTGCTTGGTTTTGCACCAAGAACTTGTTTGTTTTGCACCTGAGGGTAGAGAGTAGCTTGTTAGCTATCCCTGATACCCACCGGCCTTGGTTTGAGGCCACCGTCCCTATTTTAATGCTACCGGCCATTGGTGATGGCCGGTCGGCACTTTGTGTGGGTCGGCCGACCATTTAGTTGGCCGATTGCCTCCTTCTCTGGCCGATACCACCTTTTTGCCTTTTTCAAGCATGGTGCATGCCAGCTGTGCTAGCTGGAGTGCACGGACTTATCCTCCATACACGTGTATAGAGGATTTGCCCCTTTGCACCCTTTGCACCCTTTTGCTCTAGCTTCTTGAGGAAGCTTGAACCCTCTTAGCTTCCTTAAGAAGCTTGACCCTTTGCCTTAGCTTCCCTTAGAAGCTTGCCCCCCTTGACCCTTTTGCCTTAGCTTCTTCACGAAGCTTAGGCCCTTCTCATGCTCTATAAAAGGAAGCCTTGCTTCTCCTTTGAAAGGGTTGTAAAAATCAGACATATGCATCTGATATGTGATATATACAACTTCTCTCTCTATATCTCCTTCTCTCTCTTCATTTGTGTGTGGTTTGAGGGCTCAAAAGGGTGTTTTGTTCTTAGTTTTGCACTAAGGCACCTAGCATTACACCATACTTCGGTTTTGGGGGTGTTGGGAGGTTGTTCTTAGAGTTTTGAGTTGGTTTTGATTAGAAGAAAGGGGTTGGACTTGCTGTTCTTCAAGTGTTTTTTCAAGCGTGAGACTATTGCTTTATATTCCCCAATCTTGCACTAGCTTTTAACCTACTTTGCATGCTGTTTTGAGCTTTGTGTATAACTGATAAAAACTCTGATTTTTCATGCTTAAGATGTTTCATTAAGGTTTCTTTTTGTGTTTGGGGTCGACCTCTCCCTCTAAGGCCTTGTTTGGCCCCTTTTGTGCCTTTTTGGTTGAGCTTTGAATACTTTTATGCATTGGCCTTCTCACACACTGAAATCCAGAGGATTTTCAGTGGTGAAGAAGAGGTTTTGAGGTCTTGCATAGGGGAGGGACACCCCTCTCCCTTTTGTGTCTCATTTGTTCATGTTTTTGGCTCATAGGGTGGCATGCATGCTTAGTTGTTTTTGGCTTCATTTCAGAGGTTTTTTATGGTGTTATTTGGTCATATTATACCTCTGTTTTTGGTCGGATTAATGGCCCCTTGCATGCATAATATACTTGCCTTGTATTTCTCTATTTTGCCTAGAAATGCATCTTGCCATTAGACCATCATGCTTGCATGTTTTGTTTGCCTTGCTTTATGAAGCTTTTTGGTCATATTTCATCATGCTTGAGGTCTGTTGGGTACTGATTTTAATCATGTTTACCATGTTTGGTATAGCCTCTTTGCATTTTAAGCTTGCGAGCCTTGAGTGTGAGTCATGAGCATGGCTTTAGTTTGGGTTTGTTTTTCAGTGATTGGAATCACTCGGTAGGGGGGGGACTCCAACGCTATTTCATCCCTAATATCCACTCTTGTATACCATGTTTGTGACGCCCCGAATCTACACTATAGGTTGCAGTTAAGGGAGAGTCACTAATGAGTCCTATGGTCAATAACCAAGTAAGATCCCAGATCGCCGGAGGAGTCAAATTAGCCTCCCTTCTAAGTCCGGCTTCTCTTGGCAGCGCACTACCCTTTTGACAGATCTTAAAAGGTATTGACACAAGGTCTCATAAGCAACAATAAGGTTCATACATATCAATATATAGAACATAAGTACATAACAACCTCAAATATCATTAATTTCAAAAGCCTGATCCATTACATTACATCCCAAGAGAAAACTTAAATCTTCATATGAGTCTTACAAAATATCAAAAGGGGTTTCTAACTTTCCTAAGATAGCCAAAAGTCTTCGAAGGTTTCGGGTTTGTCGTCTCCAGCTATAAGCTCCTCTTCGGCACCTGGCATGACACGCCGTGAGCTTTGAATGCCCAGTAAACACACACACACCACCCCACCCCTTTTTCCCAGTCCAATACACAATCACAAAATATAACATCAAGTAGTAAAGCATGATACTCCAATAAATAAATAAATAAATAAATGGTTAGGTTAGATGTCAGTAATCTAGAAATCCCCCAAAGAGATTTCGTCCTCCCAACCACAAGAATCGGACGCGGATTATTCGGTATGCCCCCTCTTTTGCTGCTTTGTTGCAGAACTAACCTCGGATGCCTACCAACGGTTATATACCGCGTAGCGCCAACCGCAGGGCCTCAAAAGAGACGGTAAAATAGGGCCTTGCCCAATCCCTCCTCACACCAACCACCTAGGGTCCGAATACAACCGCTCCGTTCAAGGGTTCCGAAAACCACTTGCGCAAGACTTTAACTTCAAATAGGGAACGCATCCCAAAATCCATATACACATATTCTCATCTTTTCATTACTCAAGTGTTCGAAAACCCAATACCCACCCAATTAGGTTTCCCGTTGAATTAAGTGTTTTAAGTCAAGGTTAGTCCAACTAAACAATATAATAATATCCACATAAGCATGCATCCTCAAGATAAGAAAGATAAATAACATAACATGCACATACAACATCTTGCCAAGATATGATCATAAGCCATTAAACATTTTCATGAATACAAGGGCACAAAACATCCATACATAACAAATTTCCAGATTTAACATCACGTGAAGATTAATACGAAAGGACTACTTTAGATCATCCACCGAACTCGGTCTTCCTATGGTTTGTAGAGAATTTGATCTAGTTTCTAGAACATTTTTCGGAAATGGGTTTGCTTTTCCAGATTTTAAGTTATTTAGAAAATAGTCCAGCGCTGTCCAGAATCTGTCCAGATCCGTCGACCGTTACGAAAACTTGATTTTCTTTCAAAACGCTTAATGTTTTCGATGAAACCAATTTTAGTTGAAAGCTAACTCCTTAAGGGAGGTTTTGACATAAAATGGAGGTTCAGAATATTTTTGTACATTTTTCATGGAATTTTTGAAAGTGGGCTGCAAAAACAGATTTTTAGGTAAATGCCCAAAACAAGAAAAATTATAAAAAGGGGGTTCCACCATGGGAAAGTTTCATTTCTTTTGTGAAGAAAATATACTAAGTATCACATGTTTAACTCAGAAAATTTGTTTGAAAGAGTGCTCTTGAAAAGTTGAGAGATTGGTAGAAAAGAAGGTGGTTTTGTGCCAAAATGGGAAAAATACAAGAGAGATGGAATCAATGCTCAACTTTTAGCATTTTTAACACAAGTAACTCATCAATAACATATTTGAAAACATTATTTAGAACCCTTAGAAACATGTATTTGAAAAAGGAAAATGAAAGAGAAGGTTGTGTTGTGGCTTACCTACTAAGCTTTGCACAAGGAAGCTCTCTTCTTTCTTCCTCCTCTTCTCCTAGACTTCTCTTCCTTGCTCTCCTCTCTCTCTCTCTAGCCAAAATGTGTGTGTGGGTGTGGTGTGTTATATGTGCTTGCAAGCTAGGGGGTGTTGGTATTTATAGACAAGTTTTGATGCAAAATGTCCTAAATGCCCACTAGTTGAAAATGGATGGAAAGTTTAGGATTTGTTTGAAGTTCAAATGAATAGAAGTGACTTGGGAGGGTTTACTCAAGGATTAGGTAACACTTGGTTGTAATGAAACTAGTTTTGGGAATTAGCATCCTAGGTCTAGGTATTAGGTTGTGTATTTCTAGAATTCCATCATGGTGGTTCTTGGAAATTGGTTTCTCACTCTTCCCTAGGAGTGTGATGGGTTATTATTTTATTTGTTTTGGTCCTAGAGCACACTCTCAAGGTGTGTATATATATATATCTTACAAGATTGATGGTACTAATAACATTAGGGTACATGTACTTTTTTTGGGGGTAATGCTTAATAAAAGAAATGAGGGCTTGGAATTAAACTCATGTATTGGAATCTTATTTATGTATTTACTTATGATCTAGTTAGATTTAGGGCTAATTTAAATACTCATAGCAAATCTTTATTGGTACTAAAGTCATTATTGCTCCAAGATTCAAGGGATTTGTTTGTACTATAGTATAATGATGATGCCTAGTCATGTCCTCAAAATTTGGGAAGATTTTCTTATTTATTTGGTGTACAAATCTTGGAAATTGTAAAACATAATGTTAAAAAAGATTTTAGGTACAAGTGTATATATATAAATATATGATGGTACTTGTTTGAGGTCAATTTGTGATTTAATAAAAATGTGAGGGCTTGGGCTTAATTAAAATATCTATTTCAAGTGAAGAGTTAATAAATTAGTGTCTAGGAAAAAAAAATAATTCAGTTTGTATTATCTTGTTTTGAATTTAAAGGTAAATAACTGAATGAAGACTGTAAAATCCGGAAGTTAGGGTTTAGAGCAATTAATCTAAAATTTAAGAGTTAAATAATTAATATTAGAGTGTTATAATTGATTTCTAAGCTTCCAGGGTCGATTAGGGTTTGTATGGTTTCGTCCGTGATGCGTTTTCGACTCTAGGGTTTAATTTGCGAGCAATCAACGAATTAAGGGCTTGGTGTTAAATACATGTAATTTATGTAGAATTAAATTAGGTTAGGGAACCTAATCCGGCTAGGAAAATTTCTGTTTTGAAAAAAAAGAAAATAAAATTGCTAACCGACAAGATTCGAAATATTTCAAGTAATCGAGGGCTTTAAGAAAATAATTCATCGTTAGGGTCTTAAAAGTAAATGCATATTTCGGGGGCTTCACAACCTATCCCCCTTAAAACAATTTCGTCCCCGAAATTCAACTATACACTGCCTTCGAAAAGCTCGGGGTAGTTTGCCTTCACCCAGTCCTGTCGTTCCCATGTAGATATCTCAATTCCCCGATGACGCCATAGCACCTTCACCAATTGAACCGTCTTGCCTCTAAGGTTCTTCTCTCGATGATCTTGTATTGCTACCGGTCCTTCTTTAAACGTAACATCTTTGTCAAGACTGATCTCTTCCCATTTGAGGACGTGTGTTGGGTCGGCGATGTATTTTCTCAACGTAGATACATGGAAGATGTTGTGTATCCCTGCTAATTGCGGGAGTAGAGCTAGTCTATATGCTACTTCGCCCACTCTTTCCAATACCTCAAAGGGCCCGATATATCGTGGTCACAGCTTTCCCTTTCTCCCAAAACGTACGACTCCACACCTAGGTTGCACCTTTAGGAACACGTGGCTGCCTACTTCAAACATCAATAGTCTTTTCCTCCTATCTGCATAATTCTTTTGACGGTCTTGGGCAGTCTTTAATCGTTGTCGGATCAGTTTGACCTTTTCAATAGTCCCTAGAACAAGTTTAGTTCCTATCAGATTTGCATCACCCACTTCCGTCCAACAAACCGGCGATCTACAAAGTCGTCCAAGTAATGCTTCAAAGGGTACCATGCCGATGCTAGCTTGAAAGCTGTTGTTGTAGGCAAATCCGATTAGGGTAGGTGTCGTTCCCAACTTCCTTGAAATCCATTGCGCAAGCTCTCAGCATATCTTCGAGTGTCTGGATAGTGCGTTTAGATTGTCTATCTGTTTGTGGGTGAAAGGCGGTGCTAAAACATACCCCGGTACCAAGAGCTTCCTGTACGCTCCCAAAATCGAGAGGTGAATCGTGGATCACGATCTGACACAATAGATACCGGAATTCCATGCAGTCGAATGATTTCCCCAATGTAGAGTCTACACATAGACTCTAAGGTGTCAGTCATCTTATAGGGTAAGAAATGTGTTGACTTGGTGAGACGGTCCACTATTACCCATATAGCGTCGCGCCCTCTAGGTGACTTAGGCAACCCTATCACAAAACCCATCGTCATATACTCCCATTTCCATTCGGCTATTGGTAGAGGTTGCAACATTCCTCCTGGTTTCTAATGTTCCGCTTTTGAACAGATCAAGGAATACTTACAAAACCCACCCATGTTGTCACCGCCTGAACCGGGGAAGCCATTGATATTGTACCTTTCGTTAACTGAGACTACAATGGGCTGCATGCTCGCGCAAGAATCAGAGGACAAGGTGGAGAGAGCCATCTACTATCTGAGCAAGAAGATGCTGGAGTATGAGACTCGCTACACACCGTTGGAAAAGGCTTGTTTAGCCTTGGTATGGGCTACCAGGAAGCTGCGGCACTACCTGTTAGCTCACTCTGTTATGTTAGTTACAAGATTAGATCCCATCAAATATCTATTCGAGAAACCGGCGCTTACGGGTAGGCTAGCTCGTTGGTTGTTGTTGCTTTCCGAATTCGATCTAAAATATGTGACGCGCAAGTCAGTCAAAGGAAGAGCAAGTAGCAGAATTCTTAGCCGATCATCCAGTGGAAGGAGGTGAAGCAGTTGAGTACTTATTCCCAGATGAGCCATTTTGCATCGACGACAAGTTTTGGACGATGTACTTTGACGGAGCATCAAACCAGTACGGGTATGGGATAGGAGTGTTGCTGATAGCACCCGACAATTCCCGTATCCCTCTAGCCTTCAAACTCCGGTTCAAAGTCTCGAACAACGAAGCAGAATATGAGGCATGCATTGCCGGTCTAGAAGCAGCCCTGGAACTAGGGGCGAGACGGTTAGACGTCATCGGGGACTCGAACCTTGTTGTGTCTCAAGCAAAAGGAGATTGGAAAGTCACAGAAGAAAAGATGATAATGTATCACCAGACCTTGGATTTGTTAATCCCTCAGTTTGAGAAGCTGAACTTTACTCATCTATTAAGGGAAAACAACAGGTTCGCAGATTCACTAGCAACTCTATCTTCCATGATACACATCCCGTTTGGAGTCCGGATGCTTCCAGTCATTATCGACCAAAAATTTGTGCTGGCTTACGAGTCGATTGCCGCGATAGATGAGGTTCAAGATGAGAACCCCTGGTATTATGATATTTGGAATTTCTTGGAGAAGGAAGCGTATCCACTAGAGGTAAATGCCAAGGATAAAAGGGCAATCAGAAGAATGGCCGTTCAGTTCATTATCTACGGAGGTAAATTGTATAAGAGAGGCCATTTGGGAATGCATAAGCTGTGTGTTGAAGCTGAAAAATCAAAACGCCTGATGAAGTCCATCCATGGAGGGGAATGCGGTGCGCATATGAACGGGGTAATGCTAGCGCGGAAGATCCTCAGACAAGGTTATTATTGGTCCACCATAGAGGAGGATTGTATCGGCTTTGTTCGGCGATGCCACAAATGTCAGATCCATGCAAACCGCATGAACATCCCACCGTCGAAGCTATACAACATGACTTCGCCAAGGCCATTTTCAGTTTGGGGAATCGATGTGATCCGGGCTGTCGCTCCGAAGGGATCTAATGGGCATGAGTTCATCCTGGTTGCAATAGATTACTTTACAAAGTGGGTTGAGGCCCAATCCTATGCGGTGTTGAAGGCTTCACATGTTGCAAAATTCATCAGGAATAACATCATTTGTCGTTATAGGGTCCCAAACGAAATCATTTCAGATAACGGTTCCCACTTCAAGAAGGAAGTGATTGATTTGTTGGAAAAATACAACGTGGCTTTTCATAAGTCATCCACTTATCGGCCGCAGACCAATGGAGCAGTCGAGGCCGCCAACAAGAATATCAAACACATACTGCAAAAGATGGTGGAAACCTACCGGGATTGGCCAGATAAGTTACCATTTGCTCTGTGGGGCTACCGGACTTCAATTAGAACGTCTACTGGGGCGACTTCGTATTCATTAGTTTATGGGATGGAGGCCGTTCTACCTATCGAGATTGAAGTTCCGTCTTTGAGAGTGCTGGCTGAGTGTCAGATAGCCGAAATAAATTAGCAGCAGAGCAGATTTGAAGAACTCATGCTCTTTGACGAGCGCAGACTGAAAGCACTGTACCATGTTCAGGGTTATCAGCACAGAATTGCCAGGGCTTTTAACAAGAAAGTTAAGTCCAAGAATCTAAAAGAAGGAGATTTGGTGCTCAAGGACAACCGAGCTCCCATCCACGACCCTAAGGGCAAGTTCAGACCCAATTGGACAGGTCCCTACATCATTAAGACTATCTAGTCAGGAGGAGCTGTCGTTCTGATGGACCTAGATGGCCTAGAGTTCTCACAGCCGATCAATATGGACAAGTTGAAGAAATATTACCCCTGAGAGGCTCGCTAGGCCGAAAACCCGAAAGGGCGACCTAGGCAAAAGTTAGAGCACAAAAAATTTTGAAATGATAAAAACTGAGCTCGCAAGGTTGAAAACCCGCTAAGGGCGGCCTTGGCAAAAGTTAGAGCGTAAAAGGAGAGTGAAAATACACGAGTGAACCTGAGCCGAACTATGTAAGGCTTGATTTCCATCTTTGGGATACGTAGGCAACTTCATCCTGAAGTTCAGCCATAAACTCTTCCCCGGTCAACTTTGTCCATTTGATCAATCTCGGTCATCTTTATCTATTCAGCGTTCAAGAGCTTCGGTTGTAATCTCCGGTACAGTGCTGCTCAGACTAGGGGCAACTTTCCAGTTGCTGGGATCCGGGGTTGTGCATCTCAGTGACAGATCTCAAGCGTGTCCAGTTCTGATCCATATCGAAAATGGTTTTGAAAAGTTTTAATAAAAGTTGATTTTGTTCAAATTAATCTTTTTACAAGTTAGACCATTTTTGGACCAAAGTGGAAAATTTTCAGTACCCACAACCTTCAATTTTATTGATTTCAATACAAAGTCCTCCTGCTCTTGCATACAAATTGAAGTTGCTTTTGGTTACATTCATAAAGAAAACTTGAAAGTACTAATAAAGCAATAAATCCGAGGCATAGCTAAGTCAAGTATTCCTGCGCCCCCTTCCAGAGCTGGTCGAAGCTTCTGACGCCAAAGTGGGCCCAATTTGTGCCTCTTTGTTGAGCCAATCTATGCACTCATCAGACAAGATGCAACTGAAAGTGGGAGCAGGGGCCAGGAGCTCTCTAGTTCCCCACGCCATGGCATACCGAGCAAGCTGTGCGCCTTGGACTGGGAATGCGGCTGGGTACTCTATCCCCTCTGGCGGACAAGTCTGATCATGGCCGAACTGGCACTGGAACCGAAAAGGAAAGTAAAACACGCAGTTTGTCAGGCCAATCAACTGAATCCCTGTCTGCTGGGACATGCTGTAGCTCATTGCCGATAGATTGAACCAAGGACAACGCCAAGCAATACGGTCTGCGGACAAGTTGCACATCCAGTCGAACCACCATCCCTCATCCAAGGTATCGACTAGGCGACGTCGGAAGAAGTAGCCGCGAGCCGAGTATGCCGGGCAAGAGTCCACAACCTGCAACTTGTCCATCAACCCCACCTGGGAAGGGATGAAAAATGAGAGATTAAAGAATTGAGAGATGTACGATGAGAAAAGAGTGAGAAAAGGGTTTTTGTGAGAAAAACCGAGCTTGAGGGCCGAGTGATGTGAGCAATATACACGTGAGACAGGGTGGGAAACATTACTTGCAGCAGTAGTGGACTCCCCGCAAATCTGGTCGTCTCTTGGTGATAAAAGGCGTCCAAGCCCATCAATGTCTCGGCCAATGTCATGGCAATGCAGTTTTTGCCCTCCTTCAAGCCTTCGGCAACCTCGATCAACCGGACACTAGGTCCTCCGGAGCCTGAGGCAAGCAATAAATGAGATAGCATGCACAAACAAAGGGCGTGTCGCCGAAAACCTTGCCAATGACGGTCACCACGGTCGCCGGCATCAGAAAACCGGCAAATCAAACTCAGAATATCCAGCATTCCGTCACCAATCAAAGATCGAGCGTCATGCATCGTGAGCCCACACATTCGCCCTAAAGCTTGGGGGTGGCCGAAGCGAAGTTGGGGCAAGATTTCTTCGTTGTGCTCAGATTCCATCAAAACTTGGAAATCTTCGAAAGTAGGACATACCTCTTGCCCGCCGAAGCTAAAGACATGTGTTACCGAATTCCAAAACCTCGCCGCGGCAT
Source organism: Camellia japonica (assembly GCA_030407325.1). NCBI lineage: Eukaryota > Viridiplantae > Streptophyta > Magnoliopsida > Ericales > Theaceae > Camellia > Camellia japonica. Next base: position 42,786,683 of record JAPPVO010000003.1, on the reverse strand, counting down.
GGAGGAACGGAAAGTGCAGCGGGGTACGACTCAGAGTGAATAATGCGTTTATGCCGAAGCCCTGGAAATTCAGCCTTTCCGAGCCATCCAAGTTGACCATCCAAGCTATGAGATTTTGGGCAAGAAACTCTTCCATTTGGAGCAAATCAGTGTTGAATTGAGGAAAAAACTATGAAGTTGAGGCTCTTGTAGGGGATAAGGTGTGAGTGGGAGACAGCTGTCAGCATTCTGGTGGTTCTTACCATCCATGGCCGGCCGGCAAAAAATGGTGCCGACCGACCACCACTTTTGGCCGATGGCCATTTCTTGAGGCCGATGGCTTTCCCTTGTGGCCAATGGTCTTCCTTCTTGTCCCCTAAGCTGTTTATGTGTTGAACATGCTGAGAATTTGGGGACTGGCACCACTTCCAATGCCCTCCGATGATGATTTTTGAGGAGTCACGCCCATTTGCTTATCGAATTGTTGTACATTTGCTTATTGAGTTGTATTTCATTTCTTCGAGTCTTTGTTTTGCCTATCGAGTTGTACTCGCACTTGGTTAGCTCATCGAGTTTCTTTGTTTTGCTTATCGAGTTGTTAGTCGGTTCATTACCTGATTATTACGATGCAAGTGCTTAATTTTCAAACAAAGTTCAATTTCATTCACATTGTTATGTGATGCCACGCGATGCGATGCATGGAAAGTACAAATGTAACACCTTTTTGAACAAAATAGCTGTTTCATTTCCATTATGTCTTTTGTAAAAATGCACAGTCTTTAAAAGTAAAACCTGCCTAAGGCAGTGCAATGTAATTAAAATTAACGGTAAAAAAAGGAAAGTAAAGCAAAAGGAGGGCAGGGCAGCAGAGTATCGGGATTGATATCGGTAACCTCCCCTCGCGGTCGATGCATCCCGCATCCTTGTTTGAGTCAACGATGTGGTTTGGCACCTTCATTACTCAAGACAGTGCGAGGAAGCACACTCTCGGAACATTAGTAGACCTTCGAGTTGACCTCAAGCTACGTCTTCTATGAGCAATGCTCGGTGCGTGCGAGGAGCATCCCTTCCCGTATCCTTTTTGTATATTTCAAATTCCACAAATCGTTTCGATCATGTCGTATTACGTTGTTTCATTTTGGCTTTAAAAGCACGTTCGTTACGCGTCTCGTAATGCCTCGTCTTGTTCTGAATTTGCATCTCAACATCATGAATAACATGCCTTTACCATGCTTCAGTTGAATATGCCCCCCTTTTTCCTATACACATTGCATGCATTGTCGCGTTATGCTTTACTTATATGTGCTCAAGTTCCTATACACATTGCATGCGTTGTCGCGTTATGCTTTACTTATATGTGTTCAAGTTCCTATACACATTGCATGCGTTGTCGCGTTATGCTTTACTTATATGTGCTCAAGTTCCTATACACATTGCATGCATTGTCGCGTTATGCTTTACTTATATGTGTTCAAGTTCCTATACACATTGCATGCGTTGTGGCGTTATGCTTTACTTATATGTGTTCAAGTTCCTATACACATTGCATGCGTTGTCGCGTTATGCTTTACTTATATGTGTTCAAGTTCCTATACACATTGCATGCGTTGTCGCGTTATGCTTTACTTATATGTGTTCAAGTTCCTTTTATACACATTGCATGCATTGTCGCGTTATGCTTTACTTACATGTGTTCAAGTTCCTTTTATACACATTGCATGCGTTGTCGCGTATGCTTTACTTACATGTGTGTATGTGCCTTCTCGCATTGTCATGCTTGTGTCAAATGCATTGGTATGCACTCCTCACCTGCGTTGTCGCACGTATCTTACTTGCATTGTCATGCTTGTTTCAAATGCATGGTTACGCATTCTTCACATGCGTTGTCACGCACTTTTCAATTGCATTGTTATGCATGTTTCTAACAAAATTGCACCTGTTAAGTTTCTTTCTCTTACAGGCACGATATTGTATGTACGGTTCATTTGAAGCTGGCGCAACCAGACGAGCCGGACAGGTATTGTATCCTCTGTGTGAGACGTAGCGAGAATTGAACGATTCTCCTACACCCTCTCTGCATTGTAGTGTAGTTTGGTTTATACAAGCTTAAAACTGTCGTATGTTATGCTTCGTTACAGCTTTCTTTGCATGATCATGAGTTATGCTCGGCTTTGTGCATTGTTCTTGCATTTTGCCCCTGCCTTCGGGCGCATATCTTTATCTGCAGCTTGTATGCTTTGTCTAAGTCTTCGGCCTTGTGAAAAATGGGTCGTCTCTAGGCTTTGACACTCACTCCCGTCATTGTTATGACTTTCGAGTTCTGTCAAAGAGGAGCAACTGTAGACACCCCATTTTTGACCGTCCTTAAGACTTGGACGTCACCGTTTGAACACTCAGTAATCATTCTTGTTTGTGTTCGTTTTGAGTTCTCGGAGGTCTCGGCTACATGCCTTGCCTCATGATCTCTTAACTTACCTATTTTGTGCTTGGTTTTGCACCAAGAACTTGTTTGTTTTTGCACCTGAGGGTAGAGTAGTTGTTAGCTATCCCTGATACCCACCGGCCCTATTTTAAAATGCTACCGGCTGTGGACGCCCCGAGGAGGGGACTATGCAGCCACAGTTCGGACTCGTTTTGTCACGGTTCTTAATCTTGAACCAAAGAGTCCAAATTCAGCAAATCGTTTTGAGAAAACAGATTTTTGAAAGAAGTGGCCAAACATGGGCTGCTTTGCCAAATACAGAGTCGCCCTAAATATTTTTTTTATGGGAAAATTTAGGAAACCCTGACTCGGTGCCAAAGGCCACGTGTCCGTCATCACCAAACCCCCCTCGGCTCGGGACTTGGGTACGATTGGGGGGAAGGTCGCTAATGAGCCCCCCTCTCGCCCGAATCCGAAGATCGGCCTCTACTAACCATGATATCCTCTTTTGAAACGTTATGTGTTCTTATTCCAGTTAATTAGCTAGAATTACTATGTGATGCGTACAACACAAAAGTATAGACTAGATCGCCTAACTTGGAACAAACATTGCATATCCGTTTGTTTGGAAAACGCTTTGGAATTCGTACTCGCAAGTAGGCTAAATGCGGATTTCAATGAGTTGTTCCACTCAAACAATCCAACCTTCACCCACAGGCATTCAGGCAGTTTATATCACATAAGCATCTAGCCACATGGTAAGCATGCTGTCATGTTAACATTCACACTCATGCGAGATGCTAATGCATAAAATACTTACAATATACTCCGAGCCAAAACAAAGAACATGTTAGTAATCATGCATGATCCAAGTCCATGTTAAGTGGCTAATGCAGCGCATACAGAATGTCACTAGAATAGGCTCGGCTAATCTAAGGATGACATGTGAAATGCACAGATAGCATGTGTTCAAGTTAGATTTGAAATACTTATGCAATTAACATGATGCACCGAGCCCGGTGCATGCAATACTGATGAATGATGCACGCATGCATAGCATAAGGTATGCTAAATTAAACATGTCCTAATACTAACCATCAAAGCAGGTAAGTAAAAGGGAGAAAGAAGTGGGGGTTGGAAGGCATGCACACACGCACCCACACTTATTACAAATTTGCCCTCGCTCGGAGGGACCGAAAGAATAATACACTTAATTAACCTACAAGCTAATTAAATATTACAGACAAATTAAACTAGTTAAGCAGATTAACTAATCTAATAAAATAATAAAAAGTAGCCTCAGGAAGAGGGTCCAATGCACACGCGTCGGTTTCGCTCGGAAGCCCACTGTCATGCGCAAGCTGCCTCTGTTTTCCCCTGCTCTGCTCCTCTAAAGACTGCCAAAGTCTCAGGGTTGCTTCTTTGAGTTCTGTGGGACACCACCGGCTGAGGGGGAACACCACTGGCTGGGAAAAATGATCACCGGCCACAAATTGATCCATCGGCCAACAATAGATGGCCGGTCGGCACTGTAGATGGCCGGCCGGCCAAATCTTCCTGCAGAAACTGGTTTGACAGCAACAGAGGGCAAAACTTGGCATGGCAATGCATTTCAAGCAAATGTGTGCACCACCACATCCCTTATCATATTTATGACTCAAAGGGACATGGTTCTCGATTCTCGGGCCACCAATTGCTCATTTCAATGCGCGATGGCCCAAGGAAACCAAGTGTGCACTTTGATTTCAAATGAAATGCAATGCAAATAAACAAACAAAGGGGCTTTCAACCTCTATCATGATTTGATCAAGAGGTGAAAGATGCATGCAATGATATGCAACCTAGGCATGAGTGCTAAGTATGCAACATGGCAATGCATATAAACAAACAAGCATGCAAAGCATAAGACAATGCAAACGAACAAGCATGCTAGATGCAATGTGGGTGTTAAGGCATGCAAGCAAGCACGTGACTTCATTCAATCATGCAACTCTAATCATGCGACAACACACAAAGTGAGCATGCAACAACATGCAAAGGGGGTGGACTTACACTAACATGGATAGCTCGCAAGCATGTCAAATCAGTGGCCAATGCTATGGAAATGAGGGCACAATGACATGCAAACATGCATACACACAAGGACCAATTCCTAAGCATAGGAACAACTTCTAAGCACACTTAAAATGAGGTAAATGGACAATTAGCATGCAATGTAAGCTCTGAAAATTATGTCAAAGATGATGCCAAATCAAGCAAACATGACAAGCATAGCATGTAATTGGTCCAAGTACTTAAAGCATGATCATATACACATGAAGCAAATGACCAAAATGGATCAAAACAGTCCCAAATCATGTTAAGGCAAGCCCCAAAAACCACTTAAATGGCATCTAAATGATCTACTCATAGAGGCATGCACAAATGCTTAAGCATGGAGCATACAACACAACCTCTTAAAGCATCAAAGGAGTGATAAAATGCAAGCATGTAAACATATTACAAGGACTGAAATGACATGGTAAGTGGTTCCAAACCACTGAAATGATGCAAGTAAAGCATGCTACACACTCACACACCTAAGGCTAACAAGCCAAAATGCAAGGTGGCTATACTAAGCATGTGATGGTCGACCAAAACAACCAAAAACAGAGCTTAAGCATGCTAAAACAAACACAAAAGCTTTACAAAGCTTGGCCAAAATCATGCTAGAATAAGGGTCAAAACCTAAAGCATGTTAAGGCCTAAACATGGCATTACAAGGCATGTATGCTAAGCAAGCATGGTGTACCAAAACCAACTCAAAATAGTGCTAAATCATGACATAATAAGCACAAAAAAGCTAAGGCATGGTCAACATACACTTAAATTAGATGCTCCCTCAAGAGGCAAAAATGGCCCTTTTCAAGGACAACAAGGAGAGGGGGTGGCCCTCTCCTTCTTGGGACCTCAAGGCACCATCCTCACCTCTGAAATCCCTCAATATTTCAGTGTGAGGAGGCCCAAACACAATGGTCCCGGAGCTCAACCAAAATGGCACAAAACAAGGGCCTAACAAGGCTTAAGAGGGGTCAAACAACCCCAAAACTTAAAACACCCTTAACAAACTATTTAGAGCACTAAAAAACAGAACTTTTCTATGTTATATGTTAAGCTCAAAAACAGTTGTAAGGTAGGCAAAAATACAATGCAAAAATGGGGTAAAAAGGTACAAAAGTTTTACCCTTGTAGACCCTCTTCAAAAATGGAAGACCAGCTGGTTCTTTAGGTTCAAATCAACTCCAAAACTCCAAAAACAAGCCTCAAGGACCTCAGCTCCAAGAGAAGGTGTAAGTCTAGGTGTTTGTGTGCAAATCTAAGACTAAAACACCTTAAGGGCAAAAAGAGAGAGAGAAATAGATATAGGATAGATACAATTATGCTAACCCTAAAAACCAGAGCTCTCCTCTAAAAATTTGTAACCCTAAAAGAGGGAGAGGATGCCTCCTCTTATAGAGCTCAATCTTGTAAGCTTACAAGACAAGCTAGCTAAGAGGGAGATCCATCCATACACGTGTATGGAGGGGAGCCAAGTGCATGCCAGCTGCATGAAAATATCTGCAAAAGCAGATGCACAGTAGCCGGCTGGCAAAAAATGCAATTGACCAAAAAAAGATAGCCGACCGGCCATCTACAGTGCCGGCAAGCCAAATATTTGGCCGGTGGCAACAAAACACAGTCGGTGGCCTCAAGCCATGGCCGGTGATGGGTGGGGATGGTCAACAAGCCCTACCCTGCCCCTCAAAGGCAAAACACAAGTGTTTGGTGCAAAACCAGACACAAAACAGTCGAGTCGAGAGATCCTGAGGTAAGGCGCGTAGCTGAGACCTCCAGGAACTCAAGATGAACACAAACATGGATGATCACCGAGTGGTTCAAACGACGACGTCCAAGTCTTGAGGAAGGTCAAAAATGGGGTGTCTACACCGGCCATTGGTGATGGCCGGTCGACACTTTGTGTGGTCGGCCGACCATTTAGTTGGCCGATTGCCTCCTTCTCTGGCCGATACCACCTTTTTGTCTTTTTCAGGCATGGTGCATGCCAGCAGTGCCAGCTGGAGTGCACGGACTTATCCTCCATACACGTGTATGGAGGATTTGCCCCTTTCCACCCTTTGCACCCTTTTGCTCTAGCTTCTTGAGGAAGCTTGAACCCTCTTAGCTTCCTCAAGAAGCTTGACCCTTTGCCTTAGCTTCCCTTAGAAGATTGCCCCCTTGACCCTTTTGCCTTAGCTTCTCCAAGAAGCTTAGGCCCTTCTCTTGCTCTATAAAAGGAAGCCTTGCTTCTCCTTTGAAAGGGTTGAAAAATCAGACATATACATCTGATATATGATATATACAACTTTCTCTCTCTATATCTCCCTCTCTCTCTTCATTTGTGTGTGTTTGAGGGCTCAAAAGGGTGTTTTGTTCTTAGTTTTGCACTAAGGCACCTAGCATTACACCATACTTCGGTTTTGGGGGTGTTGGGAGGTTGTTCTTAGAGTTTTGAGTTGGCTTTGATCAGAAGAAAGGGGCTGGACTTGCTGTTCTTCAAGTGTTCTTCAAGGGTGAGACTATTGCTTTATATTCCCCAATCTTGCACTAGCTTTTAACCTACTTTGCATGCTGTTTTGAGCTTTGTGTATAACAGATAAAAACTCTGATTTTTCATGCTTAATATGTTTCATTAAGGTTTCTTTTGTGTTTGGGGTCGACCTCCCCCTCTAGGGCCTTGTTTGGCCCCTTTTGTGCCTTTTTGATTGAGCTTTGAATACTTTTATGCATTGGCCTTCTCACGACTGAAATCCAGAGGATTTTTAGTGGTGAAGAAGAGGTTTTGAGGTCTTGCATAGGGGAGGGACACCCCTCTCCCTTTGTGTCTCATTTGTTCATGTTTTTGGCTCATAAGGGTGGCATGCATGCTTAGTTGTTTTTGGCTCCATTTCAGAGGTTTTTTGGGTGTTATTTGGTCATATTATACCTCTGTTTTTTATCGGATTAATGGCCCCTTGCATGCATAATATACTTGCCTTGTATTCCTCTATTTTGCCTAGAAATGCATCTTGCCATTAGACCATCATGCATGCATGTTTTTGCCTTGCTTTGTGAAGCTTTTGGTCATATTTCATCATGCTTGAGGTCTATTGGGTACTGATTTAATCATGTTTACCATGTTTCGTATAGCCTCTTTGCATTTTAGCTTGCGAGCCTTGAGTGTGTGAGTCATGAGCATGCTTTAGTTGGGTTGTTTCTCATGCTATTTCAGTCCCTAATCCATTCTTGTATGCTTGCATTCATCATCCCTTTCATGCCTTGAAGAGTTGTTCTTTTATGCCTTGAAATGGGTCATAGTGCATGCCTCTTGTTTTAGGCATTTGGGTTGCCATATCAGTGGGTTTTGGGGCATATTTTGATGCATTGAAACTCTGTTTTCAGTTGCTTAGTCCATGCCATGAGTGGTTGGGATGGTTGTAATAGAGTGCCCTCTTTGTGGCCATAAATCCCCCTTGTTTTGCATCCATTTCTTGGGCATGTTTTGACTATGATCTATGCATGCCTTGGACTTGTTTTGGAGTCCCCTAGGACTATTTTAAGTCATTTTAGTCCTTTGGGGTTTGGTTGACATAATCATGGTTTGAACCTCTTTGTTAAGCCTCAAGGTTTTGGGCCCTATTGCATGCCTTGCTTGCATGTTTTGCGTGATTTGGCATTATTCTTCATGTGATTTCAGAGCCTATTGTAATGCCATGTTCTCATGTTTATTCCATTTTGCTCATGCTTAAATATTGTGCATAGTGGTCTAGCTTATGGACCAATATTATGTGTGTATTTGTCTCCCCTTTTGGCCCCTTAATTTGGGTGTTTTGGCCACTGTTTTGGGATATGACTGAGGCCTCCCATCTTAATGTAAGTCCATCCTTGTACATAGTTGCATATTTGACATATTGCCTCTCATTACATGCTTGCATTATACCATGTTTGCATTACATGTTAGGTTGCATTGCATTGCATCTTGCATGCTTAACACATTGTACATTTGCATGCTTAGTTTGCATTGCATTTGGCATGCCTTGTTAACTTAGCCTCATGTTGCATATTTGACCCATGTTGCATACTTGAGCCACATTGCATACATGCATTACATTTGGCTTAGTTTGGGGTGTCAAACCAAGCATGAGGAATGAGGTGTGTTCGTACTCCAAGTGACGAAACACGTCTCAATCCTCGGTCGCCAATACCCTTGATCTCAACATGATAGGGCGTAAGGCACTCATTTGTTTGTTGCATGCATTTACATTGATTTGCAAACTTGGTGCCTTTGGCCATCATGCATCGAGATGCGTGGTTGGTGGCCCGAGGACCGAAGGCCATACTCCCTTGAGTCCATAGCATGATAGGGAGAGTGGCCATGCACACATTGCTTTGAATTTCTATGACATGCACTGTCTGTCCTCTGTTGCTGTCAAAACAGGGCTCTGCAGGAAGAAATGGCCGACCGACCAATTTTGGTGCCGACCGACCATCAATGTCCAGCCAGTGGTTCAATAGTTGGCCGACAAGCCTATTCTCATGGCCGGTGGATTTGAATTGTGGCCGGTGGCACTCTACAACACTCAGGGAGTGATTCAGAAGGATTCTGGAAACTTTCATAAATTTCAGAAGGACAAGGCAGTGTAAACAGAGGCAGCTTTTGACATGGCAGTGAGTTTCCAAGCAAGGCGAGTCAGGCATGCATCATCCACGCATTCCAAGGCAGGGTTGCGACCATTTTCTTTTTTGTAATTAATTTGTTAATTAATTAGAAGTTTTGTAATATTTAATTAGCTAGAGTAGTTAGTTATTTATTCGAACTGTATAATTTATTCGGACCCTCCGAGCGAGGGCACAATTGTAATAAGTGTGTGTGAGTGTGTGTATGTCTTCCAACCCCCACTTCTTTCTCCCTTTTATTTACCTGCTTTCAATGGTTAGTATTAGAGCATATTTAAATTAGCATACCTTATGCTATGCATGCGTGCATTCATTCATTTGTATTGCATGCACCGGGCTCGGCGCATGATACTAACTGCATTGTATTTCAATTCTAAGTTGAATACGTGTTAGTTGTAGCATCATCATATGACATCTTAGAATAGCCGAGCCTATTGTAGTTGCATCTTGCATGTGTTGCATTAGTCATCTTAACATGAACTAGGATCATGCATATGATTACTAACTAGTTTTTATTTTAGCTTGGAGTACTAGGTGAGCATTTATGCTTTAGCATCTCGCATGTGTGTGAATGTTAACATGATAGCATGCGTACCATGAGGTTACGTGTTTATGTGATATAACTGCTTGAATGCCTGTGGGTGAAGGTTGGGTTACCTGAATTGGAACAATGCGTTGAATGCGACTTTTAAGCCCACTTGAAAGTGGCAAAACCATGTTTTCTAAGCCCACTTGAGGGTGGAAAAATTTATGTCTTAGCCTACTCGCGGGTAGCACCATCAAATCATTTTTCAAATAAACAAACATCAAATGTTTTGTTCCAATTTAGGCGACTCAGTCTATACTTGTTTGCTGTGCGCATCACATAGTAAATCTAGGCTAATAACCGAAATAAAAACGCATAATGTTTTCAAAACTTCATATCATGGTTAGTAGAGGCCGATCTTTGATCGGGCGAGCGGGGGTGCTCACAAAGTGACCTTTCCCAATCGTACCCAAGTTCCCGAGCCAAGGCAACTTTGGTGATGACGTACACGTGGCCTTAGGCAAACGAGTCGGGGTTTCCTAAATTCCCCAAAATAAAATATTTAGGTAGCGACTCTGTATCTGGCAAAGCAGTCCATGTTTGGCCCTTCTTTCAAAAAAATCTGTTTTCAAAAACGATTTGCTGAATTTGGACTCTTTAATGATTCATCGGTCTTGCATTGCACTCTGCGAGATTAGATATAGGACCGTGACATTTGAGTCCTGAACTGTAGTGAGTCCAATGAACAAAACAGGGGATTCCCTCCCGGGACGGTCGGGGACATCTACATATGGCAATACATTTCAAAGCAATGTGGGCACCACCCACCCCTTATCATGTTTATGACTCAAAAGGGAGATGGTACTCGATTCTCGGACCACCAATCGCGCATTTCGATGCGTGATGGCCCAAGAAACCAAGTGTGCCATTTCAATGTGGAATGAGATGCACACAAAACAAACAAAGGGCCCAACCTCTATCATAATCAATTCAAGAGGCAAGGCATGCATGCCAAATGCAATCCTAGCATGCGGGCTAAGTATACACCATGAATCATGAAGGCAAGCACATAAGCATGCAAGCATGTGACAACATATCAATGGCAAAACATGCGACAACATGTTAGGCAACCAAAAGAGAGAATGCATGCCTAATGCATTACAACCTAAGCATGCAACAACATGTCATATATCTCAAGCAATGCAACACAATGCAATATGGCTAAGCATGTGTCAACAATGCAAGCAATGAGCATGCGAAACACTTATGCAACCAAAGCATGCAAACATGGAGCAATGTAGCAACATTTGAGCAACATGCGAAAGATGGACTTAGACTAATTTGTGCAGCTCTCAAACAAGCCCAAAACAATGGCCAAATGCTATGGGAATGAGGGCCAAAACACATACAAGCATGCATGCACACATGGTCCAACACTTGAGCATCAAAGAGCAACTTTTAAGCACACTTAAAAGAGGATAAACATGGACTAATGGCAAGCATACTAAGCTCTAAAAATCATGTTAAGGATGGTGCCAAACCAACTAAACAAGACAAACAAGGCATGCAACTATGTCCAAAACTCAAGGCAAGCCAAAGAAGTATTGAACTACACTTAGCAAAACCAAATTGACATGAGTTGAACAACCAAAATCAGAGTTTTAGCATGTTAAAACAAAGCCAAAAACACATTGACATGGCATGCTAGAGGCCTAAACATGATGGCATACGCAATGACATATTCAAGGAGCATGAAACACAAACTCTTTAAGGCCTTAAATGAGCATCAAATGCAAGCATGTGAGCATGCCACAAGGACTGAAATGATGCTATAAATGGTACCAATCCACTGAAACAAGCCAAGTAATGCATGCTCAACACTCACACATCCAAGGCTAACAAGCCAAAATGCAAGGTGGCTATACAAAGCATGTCATGGATGGCCGAAACAACTCCAAACAGACCTCAAGCACATCAAAACATGCATAAAAGCTTCACAAAGCTAAGCCAAAACAAGTAAGCATAGTGGTCTAAATGCTAAGTACATGTTAAGGCAAATAATGGCATTACAAGACAAGTATGCAAAGAAAGCATGGTGTGTCTAAAAAAATTTAAAAAAGTGCTAAATCATGGCAAAATAAGCACAAATAACACTTAAGGCATGGCCAACAGGCACTTAAATAAGATGCTCACACATGAGGCTAAAATGGCCAACATCGAAGGCAACAAGGAGGGGGGATGGCCCTCTCCTTCTTAGGACCTTAAAGCATCATCCCGGATTTCAGTGGTGAGGAGGCCCAAACAAGGTGGTCCCGGAGCTCACCAAAATAGCACAAAAGGGGGCCAAACAAGGCCTAAGAGGGGTCAAACAACCCCAAACACCAAAGCAACCTTAAACAATTACTTTAAGCACTTAAAATCAGAACTTTTATATGTTATAAGTTAAGCTTAAAAACAGATGCAAGGATGGCTAAAAGCCTATGCAAAAATGGGGAATAAAGAGCAAGAACACTCACCCTTGTAGACCTCTTCAAGAAAGGAGTTCCAGCAGCCTTCCTTAGCTTGAATCCACTCAAGAACTTCAAGAACACCCCTTTGGCTCCTCAGCAACCAAGGTATAGTGTAATGGTAGGTGCCTTAGTGCAAAACTAAGAACAAACACACACAAAGGCAAAAAGAGAGGGAGATATAGAGATAGATAGATACACTATGCAAACCCTAATCTCAGAGCTCTCTGGAACTTTTTTGTAACCCTTGAGGAGGGAGGAGAAGGCCTCCCTTTATAGAGATTCACTCTTGCAAAGCTTACAAAACAAGCTAAGCAAGAGTGAAATCCCTCTATACACGTGTATGGAGGGGGTGCAAAGTGGGTGCCAGCTATCACAGCTGGCACAAAATATCTGCCAAAAGCAGATGCACAGTGGTCGGCTAGCCAAAAATGACAAATTGGCGAAAACCAAGGTCGGCCAACCACAAAGAGTGCCGGCCGGCCAAACATTTGGCCGATGGCAACAAAACAATGGCCGGTGGCCTCAAGTCATGGCCGGTGAAGTGTGGGGATGGCCAACAAGCCATTTCCTGCCCCTCAAAAGCAAAACACAAGTGTTTGGTGCAAAACCAAACACAAAATAGTCGAGTCGAGAGGTCTTGAGGCAAGTCGCGTGGCCGAGACCTCCGGGAACTCAAGACGAACACAAACAAAGATTATCACCGAGTGTTCAAACGGTGACGTCCAAGTCTTAAGGACGATCAAAAATGGGATGTCTACAGTTGCCCCTCTTTGACAGAACTCGAAAGTCATAACAATGACGGGAGTGAGTGTCAAAGCCCAGAGACGACCCATTTTTGACAAGGCCGAAGACTTAGACAAAGCATACAAGCTACAGATAAGATATGCACCCGAAGGCAGGGGCAAAATGCAAGACAATGCACAAAGCCGAGCATAACTTATGATCATGCAAAGAAAGCTGTAACGAAGCATAACATGCGAAAGTTTTAAGCAATCAAACACAAATCCAACTACATTACAATGCAGAAAGGATGTAAGAGAATTATGTAATTCTCGCTACGTTTCACGCGGAGAATACAATACCTGTGCGGTTCGTCTGGTCGTGCCAGCTTCAAATGAACCGTACATACAATATCGTGCCTGTAAAAGAGACAAACTTAACAGGTACAATATTGTTAGCAACATGCATGATATGCAAGTTAAGACTGCGTAACAACGTAAGTGAAGGAGTGCATGACAATGCGACCTATGTATGACAACGCATAACAATGCGAAATGGATGCAAAATGATAATACAATATTTACAAAACTATGTATAAACAATGCAAATGATATGCAATGCATTTAAGACATGATCAAAACATAAGCAGTTCAAAACCCCAAAAATATCATAAAGAGATGGAGATGCAAAGTTCGTCTACCATAGAAAAGGTGCCGACACCCTCAAACCACAATACCAGCAGTGGAATAGGCGCGTACACATGCAGAACTATGAGTGTGTAGACGGAACACAAGATACAAGTAATTGGGTGGGATGATATAAGTGGGGAAATGACCCGCTGAGGAAAGATCGTGATCCTAAATGCTGGATGCAACAAATTACACTACCGTGTAATATATACAATGGATAAGGCATGCAGCCAAACCGTATCTTGCCTAGGAAAGGCATGGACACATACAAACCGCATTTAACACAGAAATGGTGCCGTCACCCACAACACTAGGTGCGTACACATAATATCATAATCGTGCTTCAACGTGAAAAGTACGGGCACATACCAGACCAAGCTCAACAAGGAAAGGCGCAAGCCGTAAATGGAGGTGATGCAATGAATGCATGCAAGCTACAATGCAATATATACAATGGATGAGGCACGCGGCCAAGCCAAATCTTGCCTAGGAAAGGCATGGACACATACAAACCGCGTTTAACACAGAAATGGTGCCATCACCCACAACACTAGGTGCGTACACATAATATCATTACTGTGCTTCAACGTGAAAAGTATGGGCACATACCAGACCAAGTTCAACTCGAAAAGGCACAAGCCGTAGATGGAGGTGATGCAATGAATGCATGCAAGCTACAATGCAATATATACACTATGCAATGGAATGTAATATTTACAATGGATGAGGCACGCGGCCAAGCCAAATCTTGCCTAGGAAAGCCATGGACACATACAAACCGCGTTTAACACAGAAACGGTGCCGTCACCCACAACACTAGGTGCGTACACATAATATCATTACTGTGCTTCAACGTGAAAGGTATGGGCACATACCAGACCAAGCTCAACAAGGAAAGGCGCAAGCCGTAGGCGGGGGTGATGCAGTGAATGCATGCAAGCTACAATGCAATATATACACTATGCAATGGAATGTAAATGTAATATTTACAGTGTTTGCATGACAATGCAATATATACAATGAATGCATGACAATGCATGTATACAATGAATGCATGACATATGCACTATTTACACTATTTACAATGAAATGCATGACATATGCATTTTTTTTTTTTTTTTGAAATGCAAATGACAATGCGAATGGACTCGAAATGCGCAACAACGCGTGCCTTTTGAGATGCATGACAATGCATGTAACTTTGAATGCGCGGCAACGCGCGTCTTTTGAAATGCATGAAAAGTGCATGATGATGCAAATGAAACGAATGCGTGACAACGCACGTCTTTTGATATGCATGACAATGCACATGAGGTACGCATGACGATGCGACCTAAAGAATGTGCATACTAATGTAGGTATGGCGTGCGTGACAACACATAACATATGTGCATGACAATGCGAGTATGATACGCGCTGCAACGCATACAATGATATGCATAACAATGCAACGTATTTAAAGCAGTTTCCGAACTTCGCAAGATACAAAAGGATACGAAAAGATACACCTTGTACGTATTCAAGAATCGCACAGAAGGCACGACTCAAGACGCGTTAAGCTTCAGAAATCACTTTCTTTGCACTGTCTTGAGCAATGAAGGCCCCAAACCACATCAGAGACCCAAACAAGGTGTAGGAGGTTCACCGGCCATCGGGGGAGGTCACCGGCCATCCACCCCGGCCACAAAATAAGGCCACCGGCCATCTATTTGGCCGACCGGCCAACAATATGGCCGAGCCAAAAGTGCCTGTTCGGGGCAGTTTTGTCAATTCGGCACGGTCTTTAAATATAGGGCTTGAAACCCTATTCTATCACTTCCCACAAACTCGAAAACCTCTCCCCTTCTCTCTAGGGTGTTTTTTCCATCTTCGATCCTCGTTTTTCCTTGGTTTTTCCCGTTTCGTCGTTCGATTCGCAACTCCTTCGCGTTTCGCACGTTTGAACGAACGAATCTTCGTTTCGTGTACTTTTCTCGATTTCCACCACTTGGGGTTTTTTCCCCCGAGTTCATCTCGATCTCTGTGCCTTTTCCGCACCCCGACCTTTCCGGCCATTTTTCACCCTCTCGAGGTTGACTTTTTTAGTTGACTTTTCGTATTCTCGCCGGTTTCACATTCCCGGCCATTTTCGCACCATTCTCGAGATGGCGGACGACATTCTAGGTGGTGGGGCTCCCCCGGAGATAGATATGGACCCAGAGGCCAAGCTCTTGCCGCTTCACATCTGGCTGTTTGACCCGGCGACCTACAAGCCGGCGATTCACGTATTACCTCCCGACGGCATTCGCCATTTCAGCAGCTTTGCGAGGGGTGTGGCACCGGAGCTCCTACTGCGCGAGCCAGAGTCACATCTGTCCTTCGGCGCCTCCGAGGTACACTCTTCTTCATTTCATTTTCTGCAAAGTATAATGTATAACTGCAATAGTCGATTCTGTCTTTTACCTGTTTAACTCGGATACACCGATATACTGCATGCTGTAGTTGACTGTGAACATGCTTGCACCTAATATCTGTTTGAATCTAAACATGTGCACTGACGCTGTATTTTCACTGAACCACCCAAACACACTGACACATCGTATGCTGTAGTTCACTGTGAGCACACCGACACCCGATATTTGTTTGAATCTGAACACGTGCACACATGCTATATCTGTGCTGAACCACTCGAAAACACTGACACATCATATGTCATAGTTCACTGCGAGCACACCGGCACCCGATGTCCGTTCGAATCTGAACACGTGCGCACACGCTGTACCTTTTCACAGAACCACTCAATCATACTAATACATCATATGCTGTAGTTTACTGCGGACACACCTGCACCCGATGTCTGTTTGAATCTGAACACGTGTGCACACGCTGCATTTCACTGACTCTGAGCATTTTCAACACTGTATTTTCAACACTGTTTGTTTTGACCACAGCGAGATTCTCATGCCCTCCGGGGGTATGGAAACGTCGCCGCACGAGGTTGGTACATGGAGTTACCTGACGCGGTTCGTCGCATCATCGACCGAGCTGGTTTTGGGACTTTCTGCATGGGGCTCTCGCGCCTTACTGCGAGCAGGCCGCTCCTTGCTGCATTGGCGGAGAAGTGGTGGGACACCACCGACTCCTTCCACCTTTCCGCCACTGGGGAGATGACGATGACTCCCTTCGACTTCTCGATGCTCACCGGCATCGGGGTAGGAGGTGATCCGATCCCCTTCGATACAGACATGGATGAGTGGGAGGCTGCCCAGATATACTTGCTTGGCGCCCTACCACCTCTTGCTCGTTCGGGATTCGTTCGATATTCTTGGTTCGAGGCTCATTTCAGGATTCAGGCGCCGACCACTCAGGAGGAGGAGGAGCAGTATGCTCACGGCTTCCTTATGTTCTTGCTGGGACGACCCTTTTCGCCGACCGGGCGAACACCGTGCCCCTTTACCTGCTGAGTGCACTGGTTGACGTGACCAGGATCCATGGCTACGACTGGGGTGGCGCAGGCTTGGCCACACTCTATGGCTACATGAGCTCATCCTCTCGCCTCAGCAGACAACTGCTCGGAGGCTACTGGCGGGCTTGGGAGGTATGTCTTCTTCTTCTGTTTTGCATTTCTGCTTTACATTCTCTGTATTCTGTACACTGCACACACTGCACAATACACTGCACATACCACTTTTCTGCTTTATCTGCATACTGCTTTATCTGATAAGCATACTGATATCTATTCTGTCATACTGTAGTTGTGGGTATACACCTACTTCCCGAGGCTTGCCCCAGTGCCAGAGGAGGAGATGCCTCCCATGATCCCATTCTCTCACCGCTTCGACGTGAGGTGCGAACGGAGGCCTCGGGAGTCTTTCATATTCTTCCGCCGCTATTTCGATACCATCACCGCCGCAGAGGTATTTCAAACATTACAATTCATTTAAGCTTCGCTTTGCATTGCATTTTCAATAGCGATATGATAACGAACTGTATATATTTTTTGCAGATCACCTGGCAGCCATGGGCCTCATTGCCCATCGTAGTACGGATCAGTATGCTGGTGCCCGAGAGACGGCCCGATTCGAGTTTTACTAGAGGGCCCCGTCTGCCGCGCCTGGTACTTGGGGGAGCGCTTCTTGCGGCAGACCTTAGGTGTGCCAGAGCAGACAGTTCCGCGGCCACCTCCTACTCATATGAGGCATACCGAGAGGTACACTCTCGTGGAGATGGCAGACTACACGATCGGCTGGGACTCCGAGGGCTTCAGGGGCGAGGGTGACTACGTAGAGTACGTCCGGACCTACATCATGCGGCCACTGACGGGTGCTCGCCGAGTTGAGGGGGAGAGGCCAGCGGCACCAGCAGCGAGGGCAGGAGCGTCGCGGGCACCTCAGGCTCGAGGCGGGAGTGGGTCCCGGGGGTCTCGGAGAGAGCAGGGAGCTAGGTCCCGGAGAGGACGGGGGGCTAGTTGGCCAGCACTGCCCACGATGATGACATGCAGAGGGCAGGGTGGGGAAACTTACCAGATCCCCATCGCTCCCCCTCCGGCTGATCACGAGCTAGTCGGGTTCTACAACTTGCCTCTGGTATGTATTATTGCATTTTGTATTTTGCACTGTCATTTCATTTCATTTCATTTCATTTGATATTTCGCAGAATACTGATACTTCTAACACTTTTTGCAGGCTTCCTCTGAGTACACTCGCCAGTCCCTGGAGTTGACCGCCTCTGTGATGGGGATGCTCCAGCGGAGCCTCGACCTTCTAGCCATCTACAGTATTCCGGTATGTTCTTCTGACCACGGTCTCACACCATACATAAACTGTTTCACATAATCTGATGTATCATACTGTCAACACAACACTCGATACACTACCCTCACGGCATCTGATACACTGCATCCCACAGACTGTTCACAGCATTACTCACAGCGTTCATACACAGCACTCAGTCACTGCATTCTGTACTGACATACTGCTCACAGTATTCATACTCTGTATTCATACACTGCATTCTGTATTCATACACTGCAAACAGCATTCATACTCTGTTTTACGTAGCATACTGATGCGTTTGCCATTTACGCTTTTCAGCCTCCATTCCAGATTCCTGCTGCAGGAGGTGCTCCAGCTGGGCCTTCTGTTCCTACTCGAGGAGGAGGGTGAGGAGGCACAGTATATCCCCGCACCAAAGCGGGGCGTACTCATGTTAGGAGTAGCTCTCGGGCACCAGTTCCCGAAGATGATGAGTCTGAGGCGGAGACAGAGGCGAAGTCGGAGGCAGAGTCGTCCGAGGAGGAGACCGGAGATGACTCGGGCTCGGGCTCAGATGATGGTGCTGATGACGATGCTCTTGGACCTTCGTCCAGGAAGAGGACGAGGACAGACCCGTAGGCCTGAGATGATCGATGCTGATCTAGACTTTTACTGCTTTTCTTCTTTTGTTTTGCTTTGTTCAGACATTTTCCTTTTTAGCTAGTAGTTTAAGTACTTTGTACTGCCGCTGGCAGGTTTTATTTTCTTCAAAACTATGTACTTGAAAAGATGATGAAATTAAACGAACTTTCTGTTTGAAAAAGTGTTACATTTGTACATTTCATACATCACATCGCATCGCATCATATCACATCGCGTCACATTACACAACAATGTAAATGAGATCGATCTCCTGTCTGAAAATCAAACACTTGCATCATAATAATCAGATGAGGAACCGGCCAACAGCAAAACAACTCAAACAACCCACTGCTCCTTTTGAACACACAGCCCATAACACAACACTTAGTTCAATCTGCACACAGCTCATACAACGCACTGTTCATTCTGAACACACAGCCCATAACACAGTATTCTGTTCATTTGCACACGGCCCATTATGAACAAACAATTCAATCTTGAGAAGACGAGATACAAAGGTGGAATCTGCTGAAGCTGAAACACACTCGGACGTAATCCGGAACCCATACGTTCACTGTTTCCAAGTGACCCGGGGTTGAACCCCTGTGGTTTTACAAAAGAACCAAATCATGTTTTGCACAAATGTGGAGAATGGCACAGCACTATGAGCACAAACCGATTTGAGAAAAGGGTTTTCAACCGGGTGTTAAGCCTACGACTGAACACAGCGAACAAAAAGACTCAACAACGTAAAACAAAAGGGTAGACTACCTAAACACAACGAGACACGCTCGGAACAGATCTAAAACAAGAGTTAAGGTAAACAAAACAAAAGACACGACACACAGACGTGTTACAAAGACAAAAGACCTCTCAAATCACGAGGAGCCAGTTTCTTCGGGTATTTTTCCCACCCTTTCTGATTTGTGATTCTCACATCACTCGGCCCTCAGGCTCGGTTTTTCTCTCAAAACCCTTTTGCTCACTTTTCTCTCAGCGCACATCTCTCTGTTCTTTAATCTCTCATTTTTTTCATCCCTCCCCAGGGTGTTTGATGGATAAACAAGAGGTTGTGGGTTCATGCCCAGTACTGTTAGCTCGCAGCTACTTCTTCTGGTGACAGCTAGTCAGCGTCCCGGATAAGGGAATGGGATATCTTGATTCATTCCAATTCGTGCTTCGCACATGACTTGATACCTCGTTGCTTGGAGGGTGAGAGAGCTTTCAGGCCTTTGTTGTTAACCTTAGTTGTGCCCTTCGTTGGCAGGTAGAGTGCCCTTCTAGCAAGTATGTTGACGATGGGGGAAAGACAGAACACCTGACTCAACTGCGCCCCTAGTTCATCATTTTGACCATTTTTTTGGTTTTCTACTAAAACAAGTTTTGACCAATACGAAAGTTAGATTAACATACTTGTTCCGTTTTTGATTTGAAATCATGCAAGTCAGGCTATGAGCACTGAAAATTTTCCTTTTTTGGGTCCAAGAAATGGTCCAGTTTTTGGAAAAGATGGAATAATTTTCAAGAAATTAGTCAACCTCAGTAAAAATTCTCAAAAACCATTTTGGCAAATAGCCAATGCTCAACGAGCACGGAACCTACTCTCGAGATGCACAACCTCGGATCCGAAGGAAAATTGCCCCTTGCTTGGAGAGAGCTGCATGGCAACGGAAAGTTGCCCCTTGTTTGAATGGCGACTCATGGCAACGGAAAGTTGCCCCTTGTCTGGATAACGCCGCAGCATACTGTGAACAATTCTCATTAGTGATGATCGCAACTGAACTCTCGGATACAGAGAAGACGAAGATGGTCAAAACCAATATATGGACACAGTCACTTTGAAAGTGTTGGTGGCTGGACTTCGGGATGAAGTTGCCTACGTATCCCAAACATGGGAATCAAGCCTTACGTAGTTCCGGTTAAGGTACACTCGTGTATTAACCCTCACCACGCTCTAACTTTTGCCAAGGCCGCCCTTTCTGGGTTTTCAACCTTGCGAGCTTTGTTTTTCTTTTCTCTTTTCAATTCTTTTCATTTCTTTTTTCTTTTTTTTCATTCTTTGCATTTTTTTTTCTTCTTTTTTTTTTCTTTTCTTCTTTTTTTTCTCGCTCTAACTTTTGCCTGGGTCACCCTTCTGGGTTTTCGGCCCAGCGAGCCTCTCAAGGGTAAAAGTGTAGCTTGGTCCATGCCAAATGCTTTTTGAGATCCTGGAGTCATCTGAATCCAAGAGAACAGCTGCTGTTTGCTGACAATGCAGGAGTCCATCCAATGGGAGGCTGAATTTGCCCCTAGCGTTGTGGATCGAAAATCGGTTGTCCTTCAGTGACACCTTCTTCTTTCTTCCCTTCTGGGATTTGGCATTCTTGCCGATCTTCGTCGTGGACTCTTCGAGTACATTCTCTGACGTCTTTTACCCTTTGTTCGAGGGGTGCCTCTGATCTGGCCATACAAGCCTCACATTGCAGTTGGCCGTCGAACATTCTGAATTCACGTTCATGGTTTTGAGAGAAAGGGGGTGAATCTTGAGGCTAAGAGCGATCCTAGGCTGCACAATCTCAAGAGCGATTCCACACAGGTCTTCGCAGGACTGTGCAAAACATTTTTTGAAAACTTTTAAGAAAGCGACAAATCGCTCGTGCTGAAGACAGTGCGGAACCAATCTGGATCAAGCCAGGATCCTTCCCAGTACTCACACTAACAAGCATGATTTTATTCATTAAGGGCTTAGCACGCCTCTCTTTCTCTCAGTTTGATCAAAGTTTTGCAAAACCCGAGGAATTCCTTCCTCTTCGTTTTCATCACCACAGTGTTTAAAAAAAGTTTTGAAAAACTTAGGTCAATACAATGACTTCGAGGTACAACAGAGTAAGTGAGATGATCCGTCGTTTCATTCAAATCCTCTGGCACAACTAGCTCAAAGTAGCGGTAATCACGGAAACATGATAGCCGCAGCTGTTTCATTCAGATTTCCTAGGTTGCAACTGGCTCCACAGCAGAGACAGACTCAAAAGAAAGCAAAAAGATAATTACAAAAACATGATATCCGAGGCAACAACCCTGGAACCACCTGATTTCTATACAATGGGACTGACTCGATACAATAAGACAGACCCTTAAGCAAAAAGACAGACTCAAGACAATGAGACAGACTCAAAACAAAACCAAAGAACTGACTCAACACCCAAGCCAGAAATTACAAAAAAAAATAGCATTCGCAAATGCTCAAAACAGTGCGTGCCAGACGCCACATCTGAAATACACCGAGCGCAGCCCGCAGGTGGTCCAATTTCTGATCACATACTTGTTGTATCCTCGAAGTCCAACAACTCAGCAGTAACAGACTTCGCTAAGGTAGGCGGGAGGATGACCTCATTGTCGATCAAATCCTATACTTCATGATGAAGACGGAAACAGTTGTCGGTGCAATGACCGGTTTGCTGGTGGTACGCGCAGTACAAGGCAGCATCATGTGAAGGAGGGAGATTCTTTGGGAGAGGTCGAGGCTCGAGGGGTTTAAGGTGCCCCCTTTCGGCAAGGATCTTGAGCGCCCTAGACAAAGGCATGTAGAGGGCGTGGAAGACTCTGCGCCCTCAGGGCAGATACTTCGAAGTTCGCTGACTTTTGCCGGACGCACTGGCAAAAGGATCGGCTAGCGCTATCTTGACTTTCTGATCTTTTCCCGGTGCAGAGTTGGGATTGGAGGGAACTGTTCTGGCATGACGGGGCCTATCCCGATTTTCTACTTGGCTGGAACTCCCCTCGGTTAGAGTGGGGAAAGCATCATCCACAGTTTTAGCCACCACTGCGAATATTTGTTGTTTACTCAATCCTCCGGCTTTCAAAGCCTCGACTGCCCACAGCAGTTGTTCAACGGGATCAGCACCTGTTCCCACTTTGTTCTTACCTCTGGCCTCAGCTTGATCGAGGGTTTGGGTTGCTATATCAGAGCGGAACCTGGTTGTTGTTGACATGTCATAACTATAGCTTGAGGCAACCTCAGGTTGGCTGAGCTCGATCACAATCCGCCCCAGTAGCGGGGGCTCCTGCGGTACAAAATTCCCGGTGTAGGATGTGGTTGGTGGCGAAGCCGACATCCCATAGGCGAGATCAGCCACAGATCACTGAAGATCACCAATCATTCCCATCAATTCAAACGTGGTGGGCTCATGAGCTTGAAACAACTGGGGTTCCCAGATCGGGCCTGCGGCAGGCGACCTGGGCGGATGCGGTACATCAACATTGGTTTCATTCTGTAAGATGATTCCTTGGTCTAATGCGGCTGCCATAACCATAATTTCCTCTGAACTTTGGGTCATCATAAGTCCTCTTGAACTGAATGGAGATGATGGATCAGATGTCTGTCTTGCCTCAGCAAAGAGGAACACTGGCTATTCTGTACTGGATCTCTGAACTGAAAGAAAAAACACGCAGCATTTCGGCCCAATCAGAACAGACACAAGCATAGCTGAATAACTGTACTATACTACTGATCACTGTTCCCCAAAATCACTGCCCGAAAACTGAATCTGATACCCGCAGATATAACTGATTCTCAAACCTGATACTGATGCCCTCAGGCCTGATACTCAGACTTGCAAACTGATATATGCATTCCCTGTAGAGGTCAACTCAAAAAGCACATAACAAGCAAGCAAGGCCAAAACACCCCTATGTTGGGGTAGGGTTTCCCTGTCCTATTTTGTCAGGAGCTATGGTTTCACTACGCACGCGGTTTCAAACAACCTATAATCGGTAGCAACCTGTCCTAGCTTGGAATGGTCACTATGGATTCCGAATGCACTAGGTCGAATGGTCGAAAGGGTGCCCTGTGACAACGGGGTTTGTGTTCCCATCGTGGCAGAGCCCGTAACCGTCAGCCTTATGGCACGCTTCTCGAAGTGAGCCTCCAGCAAACCGTTCAGGAATAGCAGACGGCAAACACTGTGACCTAAGCGCACCAATGCACATGCAATGCAAAGAAACACATAAGTGAAATCAAAACAGGATATCATGAGTTCGAGTCAAGCTCTCTAAATCCCCAGCAGAGTCGCCAGAAACTGTAGACGCGCCCGTGGGCCTCATGCTACAGTTCGGACTCAAATAGTCACGGTTCTGAATCTAGTCTGGCAAAATGCAATGCAAGACCGATAAATCACCAAAGAGCCCAAATCCGGCAAATCGTTTATGAAAACAGATTTTTTAAAAGAAGTGCCAAACATGGACTGCTTTGCCAAATACAGAGTTGCCACCTAAATGTTTTTTATGGGAGAATTTAGGAAACCCTGACTCATTTGCCTAAGGCCACATGTCCGTCATCACCAAAGTTGCCTCGGCTCGAGAACTTGGGTACGATTGGGGAAGGTCAACTATGAGCACCCCCGCTCGCCCGATCAAAGATCGGCCTCTACTAACCATGATATCTAGTTTTGAAAACGTTATGTGTTCTTATTCCGATTAATTAGCTAATCTTACTATGTGATGCGCACAACACAAAAGTATAGACTAGATCACCTAATTTGGAACAAAGCATCGCATATCCGTTTATTTGGAAAATGGTTTGAAATTTGCTACTCGCGAGTAGGCTAAAACACGGATTTCAATGAGTCGTTCCAACTCAAACAATCCAACCTTCACCCACAGGCATTCAGGCAGTTTACATCACGTAAGCATATAGCCACATGGTAAGCATGCTGTCATGTTAACATTCACACTCATGTAAGATACTAAAGCATAAAAAGCTTACCGAGTACTCCGAGCCAAAACAAAGAACTTGTTAGCAATCAATGTATGATCCAAGTTCATGTTAAGTGGCTAATGCATCGCATACAAAATGCAACTAGAATGGGCTCGGCTAATCCTAGGATGGCATGTGAAATGCAACAAATAACACGTATTCAAGTTAGATTTGAAATACTATGCAATTAGTATGATGCGCCGAGCCCGGTGCATGCAATACAAATGAATGGATGCACGCATGCATAGCATAAGGACGCTAAATTAAATATGCCCTAATACTAACCATCAAAAGCAGGTAAGTAAAAGGGAGAAAGAAGTGGGGGTTGGAAGACATGCATCGCACACACGCACACTTATTACAAATTCGCCCTCGCTCGGAGGGGTCGAAAGAATAATACAATTTAATCAACTAACAAGCTAATTAAATAGTTACAAACCAATTAACTAGTTAAGCAAATTAACTAAGCTAATAAATCGATAAAACAGCCTCGGAAAGAGGGTCCAATGCATGCGTTCTCGACTCCGCTCGGAAATCCTCCACCATGCACAAGCTGCCTCTGTTTTCACTGTTTTATGCCTCTGAAAATTGCACAAATCCCAAGGAGCACTCTCTGAACACTGTGGGGTGCCACCGGCCATGACGAATGGTCACCGGCCATGGGGGAGTGGTCATCGACCATTGGTGTGGCTCTCGGCCGGATATTTGTGGTTGGCCAGCACTCAATGTGGTTGGTCGACCATCTATGCCTGCAGAATCCTGTTTTGACAGCAACAGAGGACAAGTAAGGTATGGCAATACATTTCAAAGCAATGTGGGCACCACCACACCCCTTATCATGTTTATGACTCAAAGGGAGATGGTACTCGATTCTCGGACCACCAATCGCGCATTTCGATGCGTGATGGCCCAAGAAACCAAGTGTGCCATTTCAATGTGGAATGAAATGCACACAAAACAAACAAAGGGCCCAACCTCTATCATAATCAATTCAAGAGGCAAGGCATGCATGCCAAATGCAATCCTAGCATGCGGGCTAACTATGCACCATGAATCATGAGGGCAAGCACATAAGCATGCAAGCATGTGACAACATATCAATGGCAAAACATGCGACAACATGTTAGGCAACCAAAAGAGAGAATGCATGCCTAATGCATTACAACCTAAGCATGCAACAACATGTCATATATCTCAAGCAATGCAACACAATGCAATATGGCTAAGCATGTGTCAACAATGCAAGCAATGAGCATGCGAAACACTTATGCAACCAAAGCATGCAAACATGGAGCAATGTAACAACATTTGAGCAACATGCGAAAGATGTACTTAGACTAATTTGGGCAGCTCTCAAACAAGCCCAAAACAATAGCCAAATGCTATGGGAATGAGGGCCAAAACACATACAAGCATGCATGCACACATGGTCCAACACTTGAGCATCAAAGAGCAACTTTTAAGCACACTTAAAAGAGGATAAACATGGACTAATGGCAAGAATACTAAGCTCTAAAAATCATGTTTAGGATGGTGCCAAACCAACTAAACAAGACAAACAAGGCATGCAACTATGTCCAAAACTCAAGGCAAGCCAAAGAAGTATTGAACTACACTTAGCAAAACCAAATATGACATGAGTTGAACAACCAAAATCAGAGTTTTAGCATGTTAAAACAAAGCCAAAAACACATTGACATGGCATGCTAGAGGCCTAAACATGATGGCATACGCAATGACATATTCAAGGAGCATGAAACACAAACTCTTTAAGGCCTTAAATGAGCATCAAATGCAAGCATGTGAGCATGCCACAAGGACTGAAATGATGCTATAAATGGTACCAATCCACTGAAACAAGCCAAGTAATGCATGCTCAACACTCACACATCCAAGGCTAACAAGCCAAAATGCAAGGCGGCTATACAAAGCATGTCATGGATGGCCGAAACAACTCCAAACAGACCTCAAGCACATCAAAACATGCATAAAAGCTTACAAAGCTAAGCCAAAACAAGTAAGCATAGTGGTCTAAATGCTAAGTACATGTTAAGGCAAATAATGGCATTACAAGACAAGTATGCAAAGAAAGCATGGTGTGTCTAAAACAATTAAAAAAAGTGCTAAATCATGGCAAAATAAGTACAAATAACACTTAAGACATGGCCAACATGCACTTAAATAAGATGCTCACACATGAGGCTAAAATGGCCAACATCGAAGGCAACAAGGAGAGGGAATGGCCCTCTCCTTCTTAGGACCTTAAAGCACCATCCCCACCACTGAAATCCCTTTGGATTTCAGTGGTGAGGAGGCCCAAACAAGGTGGTCTCGGAGCTCACCAAAATAGCACAAAAAGGGGGCCAAACAAGGCCTAAGAGGGGTCAAACAACCCCAAACACCAAAGCAACCTTAAACAACTATTTTAAGCACTTAAAATCAGAACTTTTATATGTTATAAGTTAAGCTTAAAAACAGATGCAAGGATGGCTAAAAGCCTATGCAAAAATGGGGAATAAAGAGCAAGAACACTCACCCTTGTAGACCTCTTCAAGAAAGGAGTTCGAGCAGCCTTCCTTAGCTTGAATCCACTCAAGAACTTCAAGAACACCCCTTTGGCTCCTCAGCAACCAAGGTATAGTATAATGGTAGGTGCCTTAGTGCAAAACTAAGAACAAACACACACAAAGGCAAAAAGAGAGGGAGATATAGAGATAGATAGATACACTATGCAAACCCTAATCTCAGAGCTCTCTGGAACTTTTTTGTAACCCTTGAGGAGGGAGGAGAAGGCCTCCCTTTATAGAGATTCACTCTTGCAAAGCTTACAAAACAAGCTAAGCAAGAGTGAAATCCCTCCATACACGTATGGAGGGGGTGCAAAGTGGGTGCCAGCTATCACAGCTAGCACAAAATATCTGCCAAAAGCAGATGCACAATGGTCGGCTAGCCAAAAATGACAAATTGGCGAAAACCAAGGTCGGCCGACCACAAAGAGTGCCGGCCGGCCAAACATTTGGCCGATGGCAACAAAACAATGGCTGGTGGCCTCAAGCCATGGCCGGTGAAGTGTGGGGACGGCCAACAAGCCATTTCCTGTCCCTCAAAAGCAAAACACAAGTGTTTGGTGCAAAACCAAACACAAAACTGTCGAGTCGAGAGGTCTTGAGGCAAGGCGCATGGCCGAGACCTCCGGGAACTCAAGACGAACACAAACAGGGATGATCACCGAGTGTTCAAACGGTGACATCCAAGTCTTAAGGACGATCAAAAATGGGATGTCTACAGCAGCATAGGATCGCTCTTGGCCTCGAGACTCGACCCCTTACTTTCAAGCCTTGAACTTGGATTCAGAATGTTCAACGGTCAACCACAATGTGAGGCTTGTATGGCCAGATTTGAAGCAGCCCATGAACTAGGGGCAATAAGGTCGTATGACATCAAAGGAGGCCCGCCAGGCCAGATTTCAAGCAGCCCTTGAACTAGGGGCAAGAAGGCCAGATCAAGAAGGTTAGATGTTGTCAAAGGAAGCTTTCAAAACTAGATCAGAAGTAGCCCTTGAACTAGGGGCAAAAATGTCAGATGTGCTCAAAGATTCAAAAAATGGATCATTCTGTAAACCAATGAAGACTAGCAAGAAAGCCAAATTCCAGTAGCTGGAAGAAGAAAGTATTGCTGAAGGACAATCGAGTTCCTATCCATGACACTAGGGGAAAATTCAAACCCGATTGGATAGACTCCTACATCATCAACGAACAACAGCCATTCTCCTGGATTCAGATGGCTTCGAGATCTTACGACCAGTCAACATGGACAAGTTACACTTTTTTATCCTTGAGAGGCTCGCTGGGCCGAAAACCCGGAAGGCAACCCAGGCAAAAGTTAGAGCAAATGAAAAAGAAAAGAAGAAAAAAGAAAAGAAAAGATGAAAAGAAAAGAAAATGAAAAAATGGAGAAAAAAAGAAAAAAGAAAAGAACAAAAATGAAGAAAATGAAAGAAATGAAAAGAAAAGAAAAACAGAGCTCGCAAAGTTGAAAACCTAGAAGGGTGGCCTTGGCAAAAGTTAGAGTGCAAAAAGAGAGGTTAATACCCGAGTGTACCTTAACCCGGAACTACGTCAGGCCTGATTCCCATGTTTGGGATACGTAGGCAACTTCATCCTAAAGTTCAGCCCCAATCATTTTCAGCCTACTTGGCTCACCCATGTTGATTGGTTTATCCTTGTTCAACTCGGCTATCTTGTCCATGTGATGTGGCTCATCTCCATGATCATCTTCGTTCAAAATCGGATTGTCCTATTCTGTTAGAAGATTCAGCTACAAGACAATTCAAGTTCAAATCTGAGGTTGTGCATCTCAAGAGTAAATTCTATGTTGGTCGAGCAGTGGCCATTTGCAAAAATAGTTTTTGAGGATTTTTAATGAGTTGACTAATTTTCTCGAAAATTATTCCATTTTTCCAAAACTGAACCGTTTATTGGACCGGAAAAAGGAAAATTTTCAGTGCTCATAACCTGACTTGCATGATTTCAAATCAGAAAATTGAACAAGCATGTTAGTCTAACTCTCATATTGGTCAAAATTGTTTTAGCAGAAGCCAAAAACAAAAAATGGTCAAAATGATGAACTAGGGGCACAGTTGAGTCAGGTTTTCTATCTTTTCCCCTTTATCAATGCATTCGCTAGAAAGGGCACAACTAAAGCTAACAACAAATGGCCAAAAGCTCTCTCATCTTCTAAGTAGCGAGGTATCAAGCCATGTGCGAAGCACAAATTAGAATGGAGCAGGGTATTCCACTCCCTCATCTGGACAGATCTAATCACATTCAAGCTAAGCCAAGGGCATCGTCAACCGATGTCAGTTGCAGATCTGCTGCGCATCTGGTCGCACTGCAACCCTTCTGTGGGAAAGCTCATGAGTTGTGAGCAGAAGAAGGAGCATCTAGTAGAATACTAGGGGCAAGAGCCCACAACTTCCTATTTATCCATCAACCACCCAGAGGAGGGATAAAAAATCAGAGAGATTGAAGAATAGAGAGATGCACGCTGAGAGAAAAAGTGAGGAAAGGGCTTTTCAGAGAAAAAGAGATTGAGTGCCAGAGTGATGTGCGAATCACAAATGAGAGAAGGGTGGGAAACAATACCCAAAGAAATAGGCTCCTCGTGAACTGAGAGGTCTCCCGCCCTTGGAATGCATCTGAATGTTGTGTTTGTTGTTTTGTTTGTCTCAATTCTTGTTTTGAGTCTTTTCGTGTGTCAATAGGTGCGTTTGTGTTGTTTTTACCTTTGTTTTCCTTTATTGAGCCGTTTTGACGGTGGTCAGTCGTAGGCTCAATACCCGATCAAGAACTCATCTCTCAATTTCAAATAAATCGTTTTGTGTTCAGAATGTTGTGTCGTTCTCCACATATGTGCAAAACAGGATTTGTTCTTTCATAAAACTGCAGGGTTCAACCCAGGTCATGTGAGAACAGTAAAACCAAGACCTATCTAAAGCTATATAGGTTCCGGACTGCAAAGCAAAAGAAAAGAGGGAAAATTTGGAGCATCTTAGTGTGTTTCAACTTCAGTAATTTCCGAGATTTTATTCTGGATGTACCTCCTCAGGCCTTGTCAATGCTCCAAAGTATGAGTGTACCTTTACCTCAAGCACAAGCTCAAGCTCAAGCTCAAGCTCAAGCTCAAGCCTGCTTCAAGCCAGAATGGCAATCAGAAATTCTCTCCCTGAGTACCATTTCCTGCCAAAGGTATCTTGGCTGTATTTACAATGAGTTCCTAGGAGACCAATTGCAACGGTGGAAACTAGAGTTCAAATGGTCGATGCCTAGAACGCAAAGGTTTGGAATTTCTGAGACTAAAGCCTGGTTTAAATACCCAGAGGTGTATCCTCGGCTTGAAATCTGTATGGCAGCCCCATAGATTGAGATAGCATATGTGCGCCTCAATTCTGGATACTGAACCAACCTAGTCTGTCACCCCATTAGAGAATAGGGAAAGTTGTGAATATGTTCAGGAAGAAAAGTGACATCCATGGCTTCTACATGAAGAACCCTTGTCAGTGTTTCAGGACCTTTGTACTATGTGTCGAAGGTAAGAGTTTGAAGAACACAAGGGGAGATCCCCGTCAGAGTAGAGCGGTTCATTGCCACTCACCCCATGAGGTGCTTTCTAAAGTGCCGCTTTGTTTGTTTATTGTGTTCCCTAAACATCATACATTGCTTGTAACATGTATCATATCATTGCACTTATTGCATTTATTCGCATCTTGTGCTATCTTGTATCATTTATCCTTCTACGCTGAGCAACGTTTAGGATCGTTGTTCCCCGGGACTTATCTCAAATTGCGTTGAGCGCTCTCCTGAACGGTTGTTTTCGGACCTCTTCTCACGATTTCAGCGTGGTTTGAGTGTTACTTTCCTCACACGATTTCAGCGTGTCTGAAAGTTATCTCAGGTTACGTCGAGTGTGCCCCTGAGCAGTTGTTTTCAGACCTCTTCTCACGATTTCAACGTGGTTAGATTGTTCTTTTCCTCACAGGATTTCAGCGTGTTTGGAATTTATCTCAGGTTACGTCAAGTGCGCCCCTGAGCGGTTGTTTTTAGACCTCTTCTCACGATTTCAGCGTGGTTAGAGTGTTCTTTTCTTGTCACACGATTTTAGCGTGTTTGCAACTTATCTCAGGTTGCATCGAGTGCGCCCCTGAGCGGTTGTTTTCAAACCTCTTCTCACAATTTCAGCGTGGTTAGAGTGTTCTTTTCCTCACACGATTTCAGCGTGTTCAGAATTTAACTCAGGTTGCGTCGAGGGCGCCCCTGAGTGGTTGTTTTCGGACCTCTTCTCACGATTTCAGCGTGGTTAGAGTGTTCTTTTCCTCACATGATTTCAGCGTGTTTGGAATTTATCTCAGGTTGCGTCAAGCGCGCCCTTGAGTGGTTGTTTTCGGACCTCTTCTCACGATTTCAGCGTGGTTAGAGTGTTCCTTTCCTCACACTATTTCAGCGTGTTTGGAATCTATCTCAGGTTGTGTCAAGTGTGCCCCTGGGCGGTTGTTTTCAGACCTCTTCTCACGATTTCAGCGTGGTTAGAGTGTTTTTTTTTCTCACACGATTTCAGTGTGTTTGGAACTTATCTCAGGTTGCGTCGAGTGCGCCCCTGAGCGGTTGTTTTCAAACCTCTTCTCACAATTTTAGCGTGGTTAGAGTGTTCTTTTCCTCACACGATTTCAGCGTATTTGGAATTTATCTCAAATTGCGTCGAGCACGCCCCTGAGCGGTTGTTTTTGGACCTCTTCTCACGATTTCAGCGTGGTTAGAGTGTTCTTTTCCTCACACGATTTCAACGTGTTTGGAATTTATCTCAGGTTGCGTCGAGCGCGCCCCTGAGCGGTTGTTTTCGGACCTCTTCTCACGATTTCAACGTGGTTAGAGTGTTCCTTTCCTCACATGATTTCAGCGTGTTTGGAATGTATCTCAGGTTGCGTCGTGTGTGCCCCTGAGCAGTTGTTTTCAGACCTCTTCTCACGATTTCAGCGTGGTTTGAGTGTCCCCTTCCTCACATGACTTCCGCGTGTTTGGAATTTATCTCAAGTTGCGTCGTGCACGTCCCTGAGTAGTTGTTTTCGGACCTCTTCTCACGATTTCAACGTGGTTAGAGTGTTCCTTTCCTCACACGATTTCAGCGTGTTTGGAATCTATCTCAGGTTGCGTGGAACGCACCTGAATGGTTGTCTTCAGACCTCTTCTCACGATTTCAGTGTGGTTTGAGTGTCCCCTTTCTCACACGATTTCGGCGTGTTTGGAATTTATCTCAGGTTACGTGGAACGCGCTCCTGATTGGTTTTCCTTTGGACCTCTTCTCACGATTTCAGCGTGGTTTAAGTGTCCCCTTCCTCACACAACTTCAGCGTGTTTGGAATTTGTTCTTCCTCCTCTCACGATTCCAGCGTGGTTGGAGTATGCCACCCCCTTTGCATCTATTGCATTATCCGTTACATCTATTGCATCATATTTGTTTTATCGCCTGCATCCTTTTCATGTTAAGCTTAGTTTGGCATGTGCTCATACATTTCCTTCATTAAAGCATAGCTCTACATGTGTACATGCCTATTCCACTAAGAGAATTGTGGTCTGAGGGTTTCGCACCTTTTCTGTGTTAGACGTGGTCTGTTTTATGTCTATGCCTTTTCTAGGCAAAATGTGGTTTGGCCGCGCGCCTTATTCACTACATCCATTGCATCGTATTTTATTTTGCTACATTCAACATTTAGGATCACGTTTTTTCCTCAGTAGGTCATTCCTCACTCATATCGTACCATCCAAATACTTGTACTCTTTTTCTTTCTACGAAACACATAGTTTTGCATGTGCTCGCACCCCTTTCACGTTGAAACACAATTCTGTTATGTGTAAGAAGCCATGCTGGGCTGAGGCCAGTACTAAGGATGTAGGCATTTAGCCTGTGTTAGGCGTCATTCGGCTTGTGCCCACTTCTTTTCTATGTTAAACGTAGTTTGATTTTGCATCTCCATCTCTTTATGATATTTGTGTGGTTTGCACTGCTTGTGGTTTGATTATTTCAATTACATTGCATGTCATTTGCATTGTTTCATTACATTGTATATCATTTACACTGTTTTGTTATATTGTGTATCATCTTGCATCCTGCCCCTGAACTACGTCAGTTTGATTCCTTGCAAAGGGATACGTAGGCAGCTTGTGGGCGTAACCATTTCTTATCTATATTTTGTCTGATTTGTCCAAGTCTTCGACCTTGTCAAAATGGGTCGTCTCTGGGCTTTGACATTCACTCACGTCATTTCATGACTCTGAGCTCTGTCAAAGAGGGGCAACTGTAGACAACCTATTTTTGACCGCCCCTAAGACTTGGGCTTACTGATTGTTTACTTGGTGATGAAAGATGTGCAGTGCAAAGGTTTGATTTCTTCGGCAAGAGGAGAGTCAAATCCCAACCTTGCATCCCATTTTGGACAAAAACTATTTTTGAATGGTTTTTAGACCTTAAAACCCTCTCTTTCAAAATATCTTTTGAAAAAGTTCCTACGATGTTCCGACGCTCGCATTTTGTTAAATGTCACGCTTTTCGATAAATCGAGCAACGACAAAGTGGACATGAATGAAAGAGAGGTGAAACCTCTTTAAAAAAATATTTCAAAACACCTTGTTTAGGGGTTTGGAGTTCAAGAAAATGGGAGAGGAGAGAAGAAACCAAGTTTGAGAGAAGTTCGGCATGAATCCGGGTAGGATCGAAACTGAGCAGTCTTCACTAAAAGAGGCATAACTTTTTGCACAGTTGAATTTTGAAGTGAGGTCCACCATTGGAAACAAGACTTCCATAGATACAATTTAGGCTCAAGAATGACTTGTAAAGGGGTCCAGATGAAGGAGTTATGTCCATTTGAAGTTGGGCCCAAAAAACAGATTTTCTGTCCAACCAGAGGTGGAAGTTTCTGACCATGAATGGGATTTTTTGGCCATGTGCCGGCCATGAATGGCCAATGCTGGCCCCCTCCATCCAAGAGTGTTCCATGCTGGCCAAAAATGATCAAGTGCCAGCCATCAGTGAAGAAGTGCCGGCCATTGATGGAAGAAAGTAGTTTTTGGCATATATTTTTGCTCCAGCTGTTCCAACTGTCTCTCTTGAGATATTTTCGACCAAAGCTTGTATTTTTCTATATATAGAGAGGCTTCTCTATGGTTTTAGGGGTTGAAAAAATTTTAGGAGTGAAATTTTGAGAGCCTCTATCTCTACACTTCTCTATCTACATTTCTCCCTCTCAAGAACCTTTGTGCATAAGTGTATACAAGTGTAGATACACTATCCCTTTGCCTATACATCCTTGACGAAAGTTGTTGATCTTTGAGTTGAGGTTCTACAAGGTCTTCTTGGAGCTCCTTAAAGTGATTTTGACTTGGTTTTGTGCCTCAAAGTGTGCTTGGCTTCAAGAGGTATAAGACTCACCCTTTAAGCTTGCTTTCATACTTGTTTTTACCACCTTTGCAAACTGTTTGTTGGCTTGGTTTTGAACTGAAGAAAACTCTATTTTTCAGTCCTAAAAATGATGGTTTAAGCCCCTTTTGAGTTTGAGGGTGGTCCACCCTTCTTGTCTCCTTGCTTGTTAAGCTTTTGTGCTATCTTTCAAAGCTTTCTAAAACAACTTTTTTTGGCCTTTTAACCACTGAATTCCAGAGAATTTTCAGTGGTAAATACCATGTTTTGAGGCCCAAAATAGGAGGGGGTGGCCTCTCCTCCTTGTGTTTTGTTTGCATGAGTAGATGGCCCAACATGTGAGCATGTATTTCTACCTCCTTGAGGCTCTATCTCAGCAGGTTTTTGTGACTTTTTTGACCTACTTTAGCTCTATTTTTGGCTGGTTGAGTCACCTCTTGTTTGCTTCTTACACTTGTAGTGTAATCATGCCTGCTAATCTAGCTTACTTGATGTTGTAGCCTATTATTTTAGCATGTGTTAGCTCAACTCCAGCATGTTTTTGGCTCTAATTTAGCATGCTTTAACTCTGTTTTGAGTGGTCTTGATCATATGAGGCTTGCTTTGTATAGCTATAGTGTAAATGGCCTTAACTAGCTTTGAGTTTCAAGGTCTTTAATATGCTATGCTTGAGTTTTTTGCATGTTTTGGCATCATTTCACACATGATTTCAGTGCTTGTAATTTAGTCACACTCTCACGTATTTCACTCTTTCACCGCTTTTGAGAGTTGTGCCTTATGCCTTATTTGTGAGCCAATACATGAGCATGTTTTATCTTGCTTTGCATGCTACCATCTCAGCACATTTTGGCCACTGTTTTGGCATGTTTTAGGTCTGTCCATAGTTGGTTTGATCATTGAGCATTGTATTGCATGGTTCTAGTGTAAAACTCTCACTAGTTTTAATGTTTAAGTCTCCTAACATGTTGTACATGAGTTGTTTACATGTTAGAGTCTTGTGTTTCATGCCATTTCAGCATTGAAATTCTACAACTTCCCTCATTTCTTCACTTTTGATTTATTTTGAGGGATGGTTAGTCTTAAAGTTGTGCTTAAGCTATGAGATTGAGGCTTATGCTTAAATGGTTTTAACTCTTTTTTGAGGGTTCCTCCTAGTCAAACGCATGGCTTCTCTCATATCTTAAGTCATCTTTTGATTGACCTCTCTCTCATTAGAGGACTTTCACATTGGACAAATCAATTAATGAATGGCTTGGTAAGTTAAAATGTGTAAACAAGAATTGAATCAAGTAAAATGTCACGCCCCAAACTCGCCCCTAAAAGTTCGGGCATGACCTATGCAGAAATGGACACTTAACCTGATATACATACTATATGGGGCCTGAACGGAAGCATTTAATATTACAAAGTAACATAGAATAACATCCATTGAGCTAAAACTAACATGTCAGGATCACATACGTAAGAGCTATTTATCTAAATACATACCCATATACATAATTGAGCGTATAACCGAACATTGGTAAAGAAAGGGGTTACATACATACATCTTCACCTTAGATAAATAATTAAAGTGCAAACTAAAATTTTTAACAAAACTTCACATAAATGCATGAGCTTGGTTTGGGAGCTTGGGCATACTGAGGTTGACAACTGAAGGGTGAGCATTAAGGGTTAAGACGGACTCCCAAAGTGATTACCTACAGAACAGACATAACACAAAGTGAGCGAAGCTCAGTGAATAATAGTACATAACAATTCAATACTCAACTTGAATTATAAAACATTTCAATGCATACATAAATAAGAGGACATAAGGTTAATTGATTTTGTACTAATTTCATAACGGCCTTAGGCCCAGTGTTGAAACATAATGGCTTGAAACATAATATCTTGAAACATAGCGGCTTGAAGCCCTTGTACAAAGTGGCATAAGCCCTTGAATGTAGTAGCATGGCATATAGCCCTTGAACTTATGGCATGAAGCCCTTAAACATGTTGGCATTGAGCCCTTGAACGTATCGACATTAAGCCTTTAAATATGTTGGCAATAAGCCCTTGAAAGGTTGGCATGAAGCCCTTGAAAAGTTGGCATGAAGCCCTTGAAGGATTGGCATTAAGCCCTTGAAAAGTTGGCATGAAGCCCTTGAAAGATTGTATGAATTCAAGAGGTGTCTCACATGGACTCTAGAGGTGGCTCACAATGTAGCACTTAGTTCCAAGTAGCACTTTGTTCCATACCAGTAATTAATAGGTCTTACAGACCAAACCATTCATATCATGTCATACCATAAACGGAAACAAATTCATACATATGCATTATACTTGAATCATAAACAGAAATCGGAATTCATACTTGATTATACTTGGCACTTCGATAGCGCTAACAAATCAATATAAAGCATACTTGTTAGTTCCATGAGGGGAATCCCCCGATACTGAGAACTTATAACATACGTAAACTTGTAACATACTTAAACTTGTAACATATTTGAAAACATACTTGAACTTGTAACATACTTGAAAACATACTTGAACTTGTAACATACTTGAAAACACAGTATTATTACCCCCGGGTAAGGGTCGTGTGCTACAGATGTCATGAATACTTTACATATATGGCCAACTGTTCATTAATTCAAAACGTAACATATTAGAACATAGAACATTTCTTGTTATATCATGTCATTACAGTACACTTAGCAAAGACAGAACAGGTTACATCATAATGTGGGTTACATGACAGGGTCATCAATATTTACTTCTGTCTTTAGGTTGAGCCATCCGTAAGTCAATCCGTTGTTTATCATAATACTTAGCAGGTATTAACGTATAAAACAATCTGTGGTCTTAGCTAGCGTAGTTCACTTGATCTATTCATCGGTAGCATATAGAAGCATACACCTTTGTTTGATCGTTTATATATGTTAACATAGTTGACTTAAGTTTAACAGGACATTCCTGATAATTATTAACAAAAGGTAAGCACATTTTACTAATTGAATGGGTTCAGAGATACGTGGATACCATAGTTCCATATTGCTTATACGTTCCATTTGTTCGTAAGCTATCTTGTAAATAACAGAATGTTAGTATTCATCGTCAACAGTAAACAGAATGTACTGCTCACTAATGCCTCTAGATTTCCCAATCAATATAATGTTAACTTAATTACTTGCAAGGAACATAATCTTAACAATGAAAATCATTAACGATAATTGAACGTACGACTATAGTACTACTACTCACAGTGCTACAACGGAGTGCTTGTCCCTCCTAAAGTGTGCCCTGTACACATATATAACTTAGTCATTAGTTCTTTTTTCTTTCCTTCATTATTCTTCACAAGCCCACCATTAAGCATCCATTTATACCACAATTTCCTCTATCTCAATATATATATAAATAGAAGATTACCATTCTTGCAAACACAGTATGGAATTTATAATCAATCACTTTGATTTCAAGATAGAAAGGAATTGTATGGACATCTTCCATATTTTTTCAAAAATCCCTAAATGTCTAGGGTTTTCACCAAAAACCAAACATTTCCTATCTCCATAAAGAAACTCCATTAAATCATTCTCTTGATTTTAATAACTAAGCAAGCCCACAAGTATTTAACAAAATAATTTGGGATTAAACCCATTTCGGAAAACTCCACATTTTAGGTCACAAAAATCAAAATCAACATAGTTAGTACCATCCCACATAATCACCACAATTCAACATAAACAACATGATTCAACTCAACATCATTAAATATAATTCAACATAATTCAAGAGGAATTCTTAAATCCCATTTCCACATTCCATAACCGAGTTTATGTCATTTATATCATTAACAAATCATTTCCCCCAATTTCCTTTCTCAATATAACATGATTTACATTGCTCATAACAAAGTTCATTCGCAAATTTTAAGCATAATTTTCAAACATAACCAAATTCCAATTAAACTTGTACATATATAATTCAACCTACTAATTTCATGATTCAACTCTCAATTTGGGCTAAATTATTGATTATCATCAAAAATCAACCTAGGGTTTCAAGAAAAATCTAGAAATTTCAAGAACAATCCAAATTTCTTAACCCATTACTTTTTGTTCCAATCTTCCCATTTATTATACACCCTAGGTCCATCATCCATAAACCATAATCTAAACCCAATAATAGAACCCCTACCTCAAGAATCAAACAAGGGAGCAAGCTTGATGAGATTCCTCCAAAATTTCGAAATCTAATCGGTAGAAAATGTTGATCTTCTCTTGTTCTCCATCCTTGATGCAAGAACCATGGTGGATTGTTGATAAAAGTGGAGGAAATCAAGGTTTTTAGGGCTAGGTCTTCGGCCCTAAAATGAGAGGAAAGAAGAGGAGAAAATAAAATGTAAGAAATGATCTAAAAATCCCGTTTTTGAGCTGCTGTCCCGCACAGTCCCGCACATGCGCCGCTATCCCCGCACGTGCGGACCTGCTTCCAGCACAGATATGAAAACTTCAAACGGGTATAACTCTCTCATCGGGACTCCGTTCTAGGTCGTTCTTGTGTCCAAATTGAAGCCCCGGAAATAAGCTTTCTAATGGTTCTAGCCTCACATCTAAATTCAAAGCGTGGAAAAAGAAAAAGGCAAAAGAGTGACGGCTGATCGTAGGCGAAGTGTTCGAATTAAAGTTTTTGGTCCAATCTTATTTTACTATCATGTTACCACCTCAATCGATGCCCCAAAATAAAACTAAGGAGGTTCCAAACATACTAATAAAATGCCACAAACGAATCCACGTGCCTCAAAAATTCAAACTCAACCAAGCGAACCGCTCAAGCGGCCAACATTGCGCTCGAGCGCTCAAACCAACCAAGCTGTCCGCTCGAGCGACCACTTCTACGCTCGAGCGGGAATTTACAACTCTCAGAATCTCGGGCATCCTGCAAAACTACTGGGAGCCTCACAAGTCCGCTCGAGCAGAAGAAAAATTTCTAGATCGTCACATAAAACATGCCAAGATAAGCATGTTATGTGTGCATTGCATTGTGTTCAATCGGACGTTATATTGAACACAAGGAAGATTGGTTCATTTCATACTTGAAGTGATGAAAATGAGTCAATCCCTTTTGTCTCTGTTGCCTTTGATTATCCATGGTAAGGTAATGGTCCTAGAGTCTTGTTTGTTATGCATTTATTGAATGTGTACAAGTTGGATCTTTGGCCATCATGCATTGTGAATGCTTGATTGGTGGTCTTGGATTCAATAATGCAACTCCTTTGATGTTTTGAGATGATAAGGAGGGGCATAGTACAAACATACCCTTGGGAGACCCTCCATTTTTCTCTGTTTTGTGCTCTGTTGCAGTTTGGTGTTACAGCACACCAGTGCCCGGCAGTGCCTCACTGATGGCCGGCACTGCTTCATCCTTGGCCGGCAGTACACATCTTTGGCCGGCAGGTGGCCGGCAGCAACCAATCATGGCCGACAGGCCACTGGTGCACTCTCCAGCAGTGTTTTGGTAAGGTTCAGCAGAAGTTCTTGGAGACACCCTGCAAACAGAGCCTCTAAAGAGCAAACTGGAAGGCTTTTCGGGGTGAGAAACCGAATGCATGCATGATTCAACTTTCTGAAGCAGAGCTGAAGTTGTGTAATTTAATACTTTACTTGTTAGTTAGCATTGGTTTTGTAATTTAATTAATTAGTTTGTTAATTAGTTAAAGTGTAGTAATAATTAAGTAGCTTAGCTTAGCTATTTCTTTATTTGGTTGTGTAATAATTAGTCTAATTAGTTTAATTAGATTAGTTGGATTAGCTTAGCTTAGATTAGCTTAGCTTATTTATTCAGACCCTCATTCGAGATGGTACAATGTTGTAATAAGTGTGCTTGTGTGTGTGCATGTCTTCCAACCCCATTTCTTTCTCCCTTTTATTTATCCGCTTTCAATGGTTAGATTAGGGCATATTTCGATTAGCATACCTTACGCTTGCATGTTTGCATCATTCATTTGTATTGCATGCACCGGGCTCGGCGCGTCATTCAAACTGCATTGTATTTCAATACCTACTTGAATACGTGTTTCAAAGCATGTTATCAAGTGTTGCATTCATATACCATCTTAGATAGCTGAGCCTACTTAGTTGCATTATTGCATGTGTTGCGTTAGGCATCTTGAACATAGTTAGGACCATGCATGATTTCTGACTAGTTTTCTGTTTTGGCTCAGAGTACACTGTAAGTGTTTACGCTTTAGCATACTTGCATGAGTGTGAGTGTTGCCATGATAGCATGCTTCCCATGAGGCTATTTGCTTAAGTGATTAACTGCATGAATGTCTGTGGGTGAAGGCTTGATTGCCTGAATTGGAACAACTCGATGATTGTGAGTTTTAAGCCCACTTTGCGAAGTCGCAAAATCATGTTTTAAAGCCCACTTGAGGGTGGCAAATCCGCGCTTTAGCCTACTTGTGAGTAGCACTTTCAAACCATTTTTGAAAACAAACATGAGTTGTTTTGTTCCAATTCTCAGGATCGAGTCTATACTTGTATGGTGTGCGTATCACATAGTAAAGTTATCTAATAACTGGAATAAAAACACATGTGTCTATGAAACAACATATCATGTTAGTAGAGGCCGATCTTTAATCGGGCGAGCGGGGGTGCTCATCTTATGCCCTTACCCTCTCGTACCCAAGTTCCCGAGCTGAGGCAACTTTGGTGATGACAGACACGTGGCCTTTGGCACGAGTCAGGGTTTCCTAAATTTTTCAAAATAAAATATTTAGCTGGCGACTCTGTAATATGGCAAAATAGTCCAGTTTTGGCATTATTTGATTTAAAATCTGATTTTCCAAAATGATTTGCCGGATTGGACTCTTTGGTGTTTATCATTCTCATATTGTACTTTGTGAGATTAGATTCAGAACTATGACAGGAGTCCGAACTGTAGTAAGACCTATTCGCGCCCTCTCTGAATGGGGGGTGCGTGGAGAAAGTCGGGTCTACAATTACTTACACATCATTAAATTTAGAAAATGAATCTAGAAAATAGATTTTTATATTATTTTCCATTACAATAACATACAAACACAACGCATGCTCCTACTAGGACACAATATTTCAAACAACTTGGAGCACGTCTCGCATGGATCCAAACATAGCTAGCTAGAATGAATCCAAACATTTTTAATATTTATTTTGACAACTTATTAAATATATATATTGGGGGTTCTATATATTCTAGTTGTAGCTATATTGCTCAGCTTCTAGCTTTTACTTGGGAGATGGATTTGTATATAGGAGGCAACATGAGAAACATAAAGACGACCAGAGCTGAAGAAACAATAAAAATCACGGACACGGTTGCGCCGAAATTTCAGATGCCCTGAAATATCCGAAACAAAATAAATAAATCAAAGCAAATCATAAGTGATTTAATAAGTTAGACATGTGATAAATATTGCGGAGAAATTAAGGTTTACCTATCCATATGATTGATCGGTTGGTTTGGCATTTCGTTTCTTCTTGGTTGTTCTTAGTTGTCAATTTGTGTAAGATGCATATCTCAGGTATTTAAGGGCAATCGTAGATATCTACAAGATAAATAATAGATATTCTCTCTATTATGGCCTTGTTTGGGAAGAGGTTGAGTTAAAATAGTCCATTAAAAAATAAAATAAGTTAGAATAGTTAATAAAACAAAATGTCACGTTTAACC
Source organism: Camellia japonica (assembly GCA_030407325.1). NCBI lineage: Eukaryota > Viridiplantae > Streptophyta > Magnoliopsida > Ericales > Theaceae > Camellia > Camellia japonica. The sequence continues at coordinate 42,744,326 of JAPPVO010000003.1, read as the reverse complement.
CATAATTATTTCATTTTCTTTCTCACAATCATCAAATCAACTACAAACAAACAAACAAACAAACAAACAAAAAAGAAGCAAGCCAATATCCCAAATATAACTATTTTAGTCAGGCTAAAATAGTCAGAAAGTCAAATAACCAACTAAAATAGTCAACTTCCCAAACAAGGCCTATATATTTGTAATTGAGAGTTTCATTACATCATCTATTAGTGAGTGTAATAATCTTTTTGATTTATATTCTTATTTCATGCTCATTAACTATGCAATGAAAATTTTTCATTATATTGATGAAGTGAAAATGATTAAAATCCAAAGATAACTGTTGTAACCCGCTTGTTATATAAAATTGTGAAAAAAATTGATGGCATATAACACTTGTAACGCCCCGAAAATAATTCAACACGAACTCCCCAAATTAACAAGCATTCACTATACAATAATAATAACCTTTCCATCTTCATATATATAATAAATGGTTTGGATACAAAAGTTCCACATGCGATATACATTCACAACACAAAAGAATACATAAATCTATAGCATGTGAAGCATCTAATCTCAAAACAATAAAATGCCCTTAAGGGCTTACATCTTCCAAGGCAATAGCCCGGTTACACAAAAGTGGTCTCTCGGACCCACACACGTTAGCCCTTGGCTTACAAAAATATCACAACAAAATAAGAGCTAAACTATTCTTCACCAAAACATATCCACACCCTTGGCTTGGCGAGATCACCACATTTTTACCTACACCAAGTCCCATAGAGGTGAGCATAAAGCCCAGTAGAGAATTCTAACAAAGTATATACAGTTATGCCAAATCTCAATAAAATATAAATACTCATGCTATGCCATGCTTTTTAAAGAAAATTTCATTTTTCATGCTCTTCTCAACATTTCCATTTCAATAAAGGTTGACAATCTTAACACATTACAAAACTTCCAATTGTAATAAATAGGGGCAGTAAATACGACACTAGTAATCCCTAGGCTGGTGTCTGCAAGTAGACTCTACGAGTACTACCAAACTGTCATTTTTACCGGTATTAACTGGAAGATTCGACACCTATCCGCGCGGTTTTCTAATCTTTCACCATGGACACTCAAGCTAACTTAACAAGTTCAACTACACCCCCTATCCGGACTTACCACGTATTTACCCCATACACATTATCATAATTTCTATCATAATATAATCTTTCTCAAAATAAATGTTTTTTCATCACATGCCAAGATGCACAAAAAAATGATAATAACTCAATTGAAACATGATGCAATAATTACTATGTCATAACATTTGTCTATTCTCAAGATATCTCTACAACAATATCAATCAATCCTATTTCTCATTTCTTCTTTTCAAAGCCATTTCTCAAAACAACCAACTCTCACCATGTACAAACCACAACAAGTTAGCCTCTTTGAGGCAATCTGATGTTTCAACATAATTCCAAGATCTTACAATTTTCATATTCATGGTACATAGTCATTCACCACTTTCCAACAACACATGTTCAAATATTTTTAACAATTATACCACAATAATATCTCATTCATCTTCATGACACAAAACAAAAAGGATTTCACAAGTATTTTCATATTTTCTCAAAATCCCCAATTTCTAGGGTTTTTCCTCAAGACAACCACTTCCCATTTCTTGGTGAAAACCCTCATCAAAACATCTTTCTTAGATCAACAAGATGGAACCCTCAAAGATTGACCAAAATTTTGAAAGTTTAAAGAAAAACCCTCTTTTGAAGAAAATCTCTACATTTTTGAAATTACAAGGTTGAAATCATCAAAAGTAGAAGAAAGCTTTTAAATCATCATCAAATGGAAAAACTAGTATATATAACTCAAGAATGTCCCTACCTCAAAAATTGATGAAGAAGATGATGGAACCCTAGCTTTAATGGAGGATCCTTCAACCTCTCCCACACCAAGTGAAACTCTAGCTTGATCTTGAAGATTGGAGGAGGATGGTGATGATCTAAGCCCAAATGGATAGCAAGATTTAAGAGTTTTTGGTGCTTTGGTTAGGGTTTCTAGAGAGAGGGAGGAGAGAAAATGACCTATAGAGTGAGAAAAGGAAGCCCCAAAGTGAGATACAACTCAGCTAAAAAGTTACAAAAATGCAGATTTTTAGGTCCAAACCGACTGCACGTGTGGTGCCCATCCCCGCACGTGCGGAGCGCCTCTCCCGCACGTGCGGGGCTCCTCTCCCGCACGTGCGGGCTCCCTTCCCGCACCACCTTCCACACTGCGCCTTCCACACATGCCTTTTAGGCAGTGTGCAGCCCCAGCTTCCCCTGAAATCGGCATGTGCGGCTTGGCCTCCCGCACGTGCGGCCCTGGGCCCCCACACGTGCAGCCCCTGTTCTCCAACCCAAATTTTTGTGACTCGACTCTCGGACGCCCCGGACTCGACTATGCCCACTCCGGAATGGATGAAATTAAACCACCGAACCAAAAACAAGAATAAGAACTCATTCAAAGGAAATAGCTTCCAAACGTTTTAAATTTAACGAAAGCAAAGGAAATGGAATGGAGGAAGAAAGGAAGGGGAAAAGAGACCTGGTCATCACAACACTTCTCCACAGGTTTTGTTTAATAGTTCACAAAAAATATGAAGGATGAGTATTAAATTGTAGAGTTCACATTTAGGTTTTGTTTGGAAGACTGAATTTTAGTCCAAAAAAAAAAAATTTAAATTCAAAGGGTCATATCAAAAGTCATTTACTTTTTAAAGAAGTTAAAAAATCATTCATAAACACTTTAATTTTTTTTTTAGTTTATATTTTAATTAAAAAATCACTTTTCAAACCAACCCTTTAAAATAAAATTTAAAAGCCCGTAAATATAAAAACTAATAACATGGTACAACCCCCGCACATCAGGCTCCCATAGCAATTATAAGGTTTTGTCTAATTTTGTGATTAATTTATATTTTTCTAGAAAAATTGAAATAAAAATTTCAATCTGTCGATAAATCTTTTATTGTGTTTTTAATATACATTTTTAATAATAGTGTCAAGGCACAAAAGATAATAAGAAAAATAATTAATAATGCAAATTTATTTTAAATATAAGCTTATTGTATAAAAGTTAAAAACTTGAATTATACATTGTTTTTATTTATATACATTTTTTTTATGTCCGAATAACATTTGCACGTGATTTCTAAGAGCATCTCTAACCCACTAGGTATATAATGCTTGTTAGTTAAAATGCCTAGTATAACTCATTTTTTTCAACTCCAATGCATTAGGCATTTTAACTCAACTCACATTCACTAGCTACATGTAGCTAGCCTTCAAAGCTAGGCAAAATAAATTTAATCATTAGGATCATTTTCTTCCATCTTTGCTGCAGATGTGGCATTTTCTAAAATTAATAGTATTTAGATAAATAGCTAAAATAAAGAGCATGGTTGGAGTAGAAATATAAAATAGTTGATAGGCAAAATAAAATATATACTTTATAATATTATTTAGATAGGTAAAATACCTATTATCGTTGGAGATGCTCTAAGCCTATTAAATGCCTGTTGAAAATGAATATTATTTGAATTTTGATTGTGGCCATTAAAAAATATATCTTATATCTCTGATTTAAAATAATAATAATAAATAGTCACTGATGACATTATCACCTGTAAACTTAACGTATAAGCCTTGACGTCACTCAGGGGTGGAGGAAAGGAGGGCTTAGGGGGTCACGTGCCCCCCTGAGTTTGTTTTTTTTTTTTTTTTTTTTTTTTTTTTTTTAAGCATAAAGAAAATATTTTATACAAAAAAATTATAAAAATATTATTTAGAGTGAAATGTCAATGATATTTTTAAAATTATAAGAACAATAATAATTGTTTTGATTGAAAATAAAGAGATTATGATATTATTATCTATGAGAATTTCAATATAATGGTGATCTCTATCATTATTGATATGCAAATATAATTAATTTTAATGAAAATATAGAATTTATTGAATTGTTAGTTACATTTAATATGCAGGGTTCACCCTCTATGTGTTTCTTTATTATTGATTGGTAATATCATATGTCAATGATTGCGCTGTATGACTATTATATTGAATTTTTACTCATATTTTGTATAAAAAAATTACTTTATCATTATATAATTTATTTTAAAACTTTATATCCACGACTTTTTTTAATGTTGTCCATGATATACTAATTACAAATAACATATTCACTTTATTTGGTTTGAGTTTTCTGAAAACACTTTTCAAAAATTGTACGTTTTTATTTTTCGTATTTTTTTGTTTTATTGAATTTTTTTAATATTTTAAACAATTTTTTTTAATTTTTAGACACACCTAATATAAATATACTTAAAAAGTATAATTTTTGAAAAAATCTTTAAAAAAGTCACTAAATATCAAAAATATAAAAAAAAATATAAAAAATCAATACATTTTTCATATTTTTATGTATTTATTAATTTTTAAAAATATTTTTTCACAAATATTTTCTTTTTTTTTAAATACATCATGTACCTAACAAAGTAAAAAAAAAAGGCTTAAAATTTTAAAAATATTTACTAAAACAAAAAAAAATAAAATAAAATAAAAAATAAAAAACTTAATTCAAAAAACTCAAACCAAACACGTTGATTTATTTATTTATTTATTTTATATTTCTTAAAGTTAATCGTAAAAATTTATATAAAATATTTTTATAAATATTTTTAATGTTGTAATTAAGAAGTGCTTTTCTTGGCTCCGCCACTTACGTCACTGCTTCTTCCCTCTCCATGGCGAGCTCAGATCCGCTCCCATTATTTTTTTCAGTATTTTCTCCACGTCACTCTGTTAAAAAATTTGTGGCTCAAATTACTTCAGCTCAAAAAAAAAAAAAAAAAAAAAATTTAAATTTGTTTCAACAAAACCGAGTCTTTCAATTTTCACTCCATACCTTCTCATTAACATTTTATGTCCTTCTTGAATTCTTCGCCAGCGACGACTCCATCTAGCGCAATCACAGCTCGTCGGGATCAAACATCAACAGCGACCTCCCCTCTCGAAACCCACTCTTGTAAAAAATTCTTATTGAACAACAAATGAAAATTTTGAAAATGAAAAGTAGGCAATTAGAAAATGGAAAATGATCCCAAAACATTGGATTTTCAAAAAATTCTTATTCAACAACAAATGGATTAAGAGAGAGGAGTGGAGCTATTGCCTACCCAATTTCATTCTCTGATAAAAAATAAATACTCTCACTTTCTTTTCTTTATGAATTTTGCTATATTTGTACCCATGCAATGGAGAATATATATATATATCTATTTTACTCTTCTCTCTCTAGAAGTCAATAATTTATATGTATATAATCATTCTCTTATGTATATTATCAATGCAGAGACACTTAGAAAATAGCCTTACATAATCTTGCATATAAGCAGAGTTGAATGAGCTTTTTAATACAATATGAGTTGAACTTTACATAGAAAAGATCAAATTAAATAGATTAATAATAAGGATGGGTCACTATATTCATCAACAATACACCAACAACAACAATATAAATGCTCTCCAAAAATAACAACTATCACGTCCCAAAATTTAGACAATTAAATATTAAATTAGGATTAAATCCCAATCAATATTCCATCATTCAAATCCTAAGGGTGAAACAAAATCTAAATATTCTCGTCTCCATTAGGTTTAAGTAAATTTTAATACTAAAAAAAAATACAAGGGATAAAAATAAATAAATAAATAACAAATGCCAACAAAACCATCCATCATAAATTCATGAATATCTAATATCTCTAACATTAAAGTAGCAAGAAATAGTCAAAACAACTTAAATAATATAAAGTTAGAAAATAACCTACTAAGGCTAGGAATAAGGTTATCTGAATTGCACAACCCGCCCAACTTAAACCGATTCGCATACAAATGGGCGATTTCGCAGACATAATGCGAGCGGATGTGGTTTGAAATATGACATAATTGCGGGTTTAACCCGCACCCGCAAGAATCTACACGTACTTAGATTTTTTTATTTTTTATTTTTTATAAAAAAAAAAACCTAGACCGTTGATTTCATTTATCCTATCTTAGGTATTTTTGGCCAACACACCAAACCCTAATGTAATTTCATTCAGCCTCTTTTCTTATCTCACTCTCTCTCATTCTTCTATCTCTGTCTCTCTATGGCGACCACAGTGACTGATCAACCTTTGACGATAGGTGACCTTCTCCGGCAAGATCGACCTTCGACGATCGATGACCTTTGATTCAACGATCAGTGACCTTCTCCGACAAGATCGACCTTCGACCATCTTTGTCACGACCCAAACCCACCCCTAAAAGTTTGCCGTTGTAACTGGCCCGTAATCCTTGGATTACCAAAGGCCTTCCTGTACAAACAAAAATAATCAGGGCTTGCGTAAACAATATACAAAAATATCAATAGTCCAATGAGCTGTGCATCTATATGAATAAATATTTACATGCAAAAACATTAATTTACCCATTTACATTACATAACGTATAACAAAATATAGCATCTTATACAAAACAAATGCACAGGTCAAAAGTGCACAACATGATCAAAAGTTTAGCAACGGCCTTCCAGGCCTAGCCCCAACTCGGCGGCACACAAAACGACTCGGCAGGCTTCAAAACGGTGGCTCGGCTAAAGACCCCTCATAGGCTTGTCCTCCAAAACGCTCACCTATATATATACATAAAAACAATGAGCTAAAACCCAGTGAATAACATTAAAGTAAAGGGTTGGTGAACGAATTCCACGTATAACATATCCGTAAAACAAATCATAACACAATCATTCATATCGGTCTCATATCAGAACATAACATACTGGTACATCCCACAAAACGTAGCACATATCGTCTTTCGACTAGAGTAATCGGTTTTGGATACCGATTAAACACATATCACCACAATGAAGTGGCTAACGAGATCTCATATCACATATATGTCATGGACTTGCATTTACATGCCGTCCCCCATGACTTGGGACTATCTGTGGATGCCATAATAGATTCGCAAATAGGACATTCGTTCACATAATCAAGATAGAAGAAACCATAGCTTATCGATAATAGTTAAAACATAATTTATATCAACAAATCTTTACAGAAATGTTACTCACAGTGGGCTTCCAAATCCGGTTGTTCGGTCTTCGAGTCTTGACCTACAAATACAAACATTCATGGTACAATTTCTCAATACACAACCGAGTCATTCAGTTAATTCTTAACTTTATTCGGTTATCCGTTATTTGACCGTTCAATTATTTCTATTCCTCTTTTACTTTCTTTCATGCCTATGAGATGCTAATGGATGTAAATGACATGTGAAAATCATGCAAATAAAGGCCCGGAAGTCAGAAACAGAAAGAAAACAAAATTGGAAAATCTACCCTATTTGGCTGCACGTGCGGTGGCCTTGGCCGCACGTGTGGTGGAACTTCATAATGCACTTTTGGCCAAACCAAGGTTGGCTGCTTGAGCAGTGGCCTAGGCCGCTCGAGCAGTCTAGGTGAAAAACCAGTCTGAAAATCTGTTCAAGTGTTGAAACTCAATTTTTTACAAAACCAACCTCAAATTCATGAAAATCAAGGCCCAAAACTCATGAAAACAACTTGAATTAAACACCTTTCACTTGAAACATAAATCATAACTTTAAATCAAACTCAATGTTTCATGTGAAGATCAAAACTTTGAATTAAAGGGCAAAATCATCAACTACGCACAAGTTAATAAATCCATGGAGTTTCACCCTCCATCTTGAAGAATCATGCAAGAAAACAAGTTTATGAACATGAATTAAATGATGTGATGCCATGTATGTAAAGTTATGAGCCAATTTCCTTTAATTCTTGCCATATGTGCTCATATATGCTTTCTAGGTCAAAATACAACACAACACTCTTAATTAGACATGATTTCCTCTTAATTCAACTTAACTACCGTGAGATCATGAGTGTATAAACCCTCTTTCATGACATTTGAGGAAGATTCTTACCTTAGAGAGTTGGTTTATGGAGATCTTGCTTATCTTCCTCCTCTTTTCTTCTACTTTTTTTTGAACTCTCTCTTCATTTCTTTTGATCTCTCTTTCTGTAGAACTCTCTTTCTCAAAATATCTTCTTTTGTTGAGCCAAACAAAGGCCCATATCTATATCTATATATAAGTGTCTAAAGGTTAAGCCAAACAAGGCTTAGCAAATCAGATGAAACCAGTTTTCAATTAAACTTCCCAAATGGCTCTAAAAATTCCCAGTAGCATATCCATGTGCTCAATTTCGATTTTTGTACCCATTAATGTCACCAATTTCAGTTCCAAAGTCATAGCTCTATGTCACGACCCAAATACACCCCTATAGGTTTAGCATCGTAACCGACCAATAATCCTTGGATCACCGATGGCCTCTAAACTGATTAACAAAATTAAGGGGCTAGCGGAAGCAAATACATAAATATAATTGTCCAATGAGTTGTGTTAACTTATATGAAACAGAATATTTAAAACTTTATATACATATCCAATAGTCAGCCTTACATTATATCCACACACATTAAAGCAGCTTAAGTACAGCCAACAAAACAAATAAGTCATATATACATCAGTAACCGAAACTCATAACATGTGACACATCCGGAACCTCCACATGAGGCACAATGGTTGGCTAACAACAGAACACAGATTCAGACAAAACCTTCAGGCTCAAACTCCAGAATGCACACCTATACATATATATACACACAATGAGCTAAAACCCAGTGAATAACATTAAGGTAAAGAGGTTAGTGAACGAAATCCGAACTTGTCATAAGAGTAGAACAGATCATAGCATAAACATTCTCGTATCTGAACATAGTAATGGTACATTCCATAGAACACATCACATATCGTCTTCCGACTAGATTAATTGGCTCCGGATACCGATTAAACACATATATCACCATAATGAAGTGGCTAACGAGATCTCGTAATCACAGATAATGTCATGGACTCGCATTAACATGCCGTTCCCCATGACTTGGGACTATCTATGGATGCCATAATAGATTTCAAATATAGGACATTCGTTCACGTAAATCATCATTTCAGAAATTATAACTTATCATATCTCATTTGGAACATAAGTCATATGAACATATCTTTACAATAACGTTACTCACAATGGGTTCCCGTAAATGGTCAATCAATCTGCGAACGTTAACCTACAAACACAAAAGTACATAACACAAACATATCTTATCATTGCTGTAGCACCCAACTTTCTTCGCGCGCACCCCCTTTGCGGAGAAGGCGCGAATTGGTCTTACTACTACAGTTCGGACTCCTGTCACGGTTTTGAATCTAATCTCACAAAGCGCAATGTGAGACTGATAAACACCAAAAAATCCAATCCGGCAAATCATTCTGGAAAATTAGTGCCAAAACTGGATTACTTTGCCAGATTACAGAGTCACCACCTAAATATTTTATTTTGGAAAATTTAGGAAACCCTAACTCGTGCCAAAGGCCACGTGTCCGTTATCACCAAAGTTGCCTCGGCTCGGGAACTTAGGTTCGAGATGGGAAGGTCCTGAAATGAGCACCCCCGCTCGCCCGATCAAAGGATCGGCCTCTACTAAGCATGATATGTTATTTTATAAACATATGTGTTCTTGTCTGATTATTAGCGTAACTTTATTAGATGATGCGCACAGCATATAAGTATAGACTAAAATCGCGAGAATTGGAACAACTCAATTCATGTTTATTTTTGAAAATAGTTTGAAAGTGTCACCCTCAAGTGGGCTAAAGCGCGGATTTGCCACCCTCAAGTGAGCTTAAAAACATGATTTTGCTACTCCGCAAAGTGGGCTTAAAACTCACAATCATCGAATTGTTCCAATTCAGGCAATCAAGCCTTCACCCACAGGCATTCAAGCAGTTAAATCACTTAAGCAAATAGCCTCATGGCAAGCATGCTATCATGGCAATACTCACACTCATGCAAAGATGCTAAAGCGTAAACACTTACAGTGTACTCCAAACCAAAATAGAAAACTAGTTAGAAATCATGCATGATCCTAACTACGTTAAGATGCCTAATGCAACACATGCAGAAATGCAACTAAATAGGCTCGACTATCTAAAATGGCATATGAATGCAACACTTTGATAACATGCTGTTAAACACGTATTCAAAGAAGTATTGAAATACAATGCAGTTTGAATGATGTACCGAGCCCGGTACATGCAAGACAAATGGATGATGCAAACATTTAAGCATAAGGTATGCTAATCGAAACGTGCCCTAAGACTAACCATCAAAAGCGGTTAAGTAAAAGGGAGAAAGAAGTGGGGTTGGAAGACATGCACACATACACGCACACATACACGCACCCTTATTACAACATTGCACCCTCTCAAAGGAGGGTCCGAATAAATAGGCTAACTAGCTATGCTAATTAAGCTACTTATTACAAACCAACTAATTAACTAATCTAAGCTAATTAATTATTACAAACCGAATTGAACAACTAGCTATGCTAAAATATTACAAAACAAGTGAATTAATTAGCTACTCTAACTAATTAAAGTAATTAAACGGTTATATGCATGCGCAGTTGGCGTCATCCTGGAAATCCATCGCCTTGCCGTCAATTGCCTCTGTTTGCACGTGCCTTGGTTTTTGAACATTGAACTAACTTCCACACTGTTTCTGCTCCAAAACAGGATCATTTCTGCATAAAAATGGACTGGTGGCCGGTCGGCCACAAAAAGTGGCTGCCGGCCACCTGAACTGGCCAGCCGGCTAGTGAAAGTTGTTGGTCGGCTACCTCAAGTGGCCGGTCGGCCACTTGCTTTTCCAGGCTTCTGGTTTTATTGCAACAGAGAACAACAAAGGCACATCAATGTATTTGCAGGAAAATGTATGCACTGCCACTCTCCCATCATGTCTCAAGCTCAAAGGAGAGTGACACTCGGCTCTCAAGCCACCAACCAAGCATCTCAATGCATGATGGCCAAAGAACCAAGCTTGTACAAGCTTAGTGAATGCACACATAAGACTGGAAAGGCCCCCACCCTATCATGCACAATCAAGGGGGATGGCGACCAAGAAACATGACATGTTTCATCACTTTAAGTATGAAACGTCCCACATTTCTTGTGTTTAGATTAACGTCAGATCCAAACACATGCAATGCAAACAACATGCTTATCTTGTTCATGTTTTACTTTGCTCATTTTGTTTACACATTTTAAATTACCGAGCCATTCTTTAGTTGGTTAAATCCAATGTGAAAAGTCCTCTAATTGGCGAGATGGCCTAAGCCACAAGTGCCTTGAGCATGAAAGAGGTCTCATGCTATTGACTAGTAGAAACCCTCAAGAGAGGATTAAAGCCATTAGGCATGAGAGCCTCGAATTCACACTCAAGCCAACAAGGGGCTCAAGACCACTTCCAAAGCGAATGAAAGATTAAAACCATGGAGTGCAATGACCCATATTTCAGCACTGAAATAACATGCTAAATGACTTAAATCATGCAAACAACCCATGTAATGTATGTTTAAAGGCTTAACTAATTAAGCTAATGAAAGGGGTTGTACCACAACCTTACAACACAAGCCTCAAAGGGCCAAACCAACTCAAAACAGAGTTAAAGCATGCCAAAACAAAGGCAAAATCATGTTGAAATTAAAGCTTAAGAGGCAAGAAAATCATGCACACAAATTGGCTTACAAGCAAGGCATAAGGCACAACTCTCAAAAGCATTTAAAGAGTGAAATATGTGAGAGTGTGACAGAGGAATATGCTCTGAAATCGCATGCTAAATGATGCCGTATCATGCAAATAACTCAAATAAAGCATGCTAAGAGCCTTAAAACACAAAGCTAGTAAGGGCCGGTTACACTATAGCTATACAAAGCGAAGCACATGTGACCAAGACCACTTGAAACAGAGTTAAAGCATGCTAAATCAAAGCCAAAAACATGCTGGAGTGGAGCCAATACATGCTAGAATAATAGGCTAAATTACCAAGCACACTAAGCTAGTGAACAAGATTGCACTACAAGTGCAAGATGCAAGCAAGAGGTGCTCCAACCGGCTAAAAACAGAGTTATAACATACTGAAATATGGCCAAAAACATGCTTCAACTAAGCTACAAAAGGGTATAAAAGCATGCTCAAATACTAGGCCACCAATACATGCAAACAAGATACAAGGAAGGAAGGCCACTCCCTCCTATTTTGGACCTCAAAACCAACTTTTTGCCACTAATATTCCCCTGGAATTCAGTGGTTAAAAGGCCAAGAAAATGTTGTTTCAAAAGCTTTGAGAGATGGCTCAAAAGGCTTTACAAGCCAAGGAGCAAAAGGGGGGAAACATCCCCTAACCAAACAAGGCTTAAACCATCATTTTTAGGACTAAAAAACAGAGTTTTTTATAGTTGAAAACCAGCCCAAAAACAGTTTGAAAAGATGGCAAAACAAGTGTTCAAAGTAAGCTTAAAGAAGGTAAGTATTATACCTTTGAAGCAAAGAGCACTCTAGACACAAATGATGTGCCAAATCAAGCTCAAACCACCTTTTGGAGCTCAAACAAAGTCCCAAGGAATCTCAGCCCAAACACAAGCAATTTTGGTTAAGGATGCCTTGGCAAGCTAGTTGTGTCTCTCTACTTGTATGCACAATCTCTACTTATAGGCACAAAAGGACAAGAGAGAGAAAGTCTAGAGAGAGAGGTTTTTTTTTATAGAGAGAGGCTCTCAAAATTTCCTAACCTTCAAAAATGTGAGATATGGCTTTCATATATAGCAAAACCGTGAGCTTTGGTCGAAATATCTGAATTGGGACAGCTGGAGGTTGTGTAGAACAGTTGGAGGGAAAAGATCTACAAAATATCTGATTTTTGGACATAAATGGCCGGTCGGCTACCTTTCCTAGCCGGCCGGCCACCTTAAGTGGCCGACCGGCTACTTTTTTAGCCGACAGCAAAAATCTGCTTTGCAGGTCAAACTTCAAATGGGCATATCTCCTTCGTCTGGACACCTTTTCAGGTCATTCTTGTGTCCAAATTGAAGCCCTGGAAGTAAGCTTTCCAATGGTGGAAGCTTCACATCAAAATTCCAAGCATGCTAAAAGATATCCCTCTTTTAGTGCAGACTGCTCAGTTTTGGTCCTCACGGATTGATGCCTAACTGCTCCTCAGCTAGTTTTCTTCCCTCCTCTCCTCTTTTCTTCAACCCCAAACCCCTAAATAAGATTTTTCAAAGATTTCAACTCTCTTTCATTCATTTCCACTTTGTCCTTGCTCGGTTTACCAAAAAGCACAACATTTAATGAAATGCGAGCTTCGAAACATCGTAAAGACTTTCTTTCAAAAATGTTTTGAAAGAGAGGGTTTAAGGTCTAAAATCTTTTTGGGTCAAAATCATTTTGGTCCAAAAGTGGGTGTGAGGTTTGGATTTGACGCTCTCTTTGCCAAAGAAATTGAATCTTTGCACTGCACATGTTTTATCACCAAGTAAACAATCAGTAGCGCCCAAGTCTAAAGGGCGGTAAAAAATGGGGTGTCTACAATTGCGCATTCATGTGGCCATCACGGCTTAGCTTTCATTACATTGATTCTTGTTCTTTCTTACCACATTGTTCAAACACACATTTGTAATTTCTTAACTTAGTACATTCCTTTCTTAGTGTGTTTCTACTTCATAACCTCATTACCATGGCTTAAATAAGGCTTAAGAATGCCTAAGATGCAATGAGGATGCCAAAATGTTTTGAAAAAGATTTAGTCAAATTTCTGAAACAGGGTCCCTGCTCGAGCGTACTTTCCTCGCTCGAGCGGACATGCAAAATGTGAATGGTCGCTCGAGCGCAACTTCCTTCGCTCGAGTGGTCTGCAAAGACATGAAACTTCTGGGAGCTTGCATTTCATGCTCGAGCGAAAGTGCACGCTCTTAGAGTGGTCGCTCGAGTGTGAACTCCTACGCTCAAGCGTAAGTGCAAATTCTGGAATTTCCAGATTTGATCTCCAAGTTCAAAACTCGAATTCAACTCTCCAAAACACATCTCTTGGGCTCCAAAACTTGAGATAACATTTGTGAACTTGTAAAATATGATGAATTAAGGATTATTTCATAAAATCATGGCCCAAGAGTTTGCCAATAGCTCACAATTCATTTGAAACTTAAGAAACAAAGCATGCATGTAAAATCTTTCAAATTCTTTTCCCAAACTTATGAAGTTAACAAAATTTGAGCTTATAAACTCCATGCATGTAAGGAATTATTTTCCAAAACATGAAACCAAGGTTCAAAAATGATAATTCAAACATGCATATGACAATTATCCATAATTTCTATATGAATGATCAAAATCAAACTTGATATAGCAAAACCCCACATGTTTAGGCATGCATGTAGAATTTTCTTCTTAATTCTTCCCTAAGACTCCTCAAACATGGAAATTTACTTATAAAACTTGTTGACATATGCATGCATGTACATTTCATACACCAAACTCCACACAATTGATAAAACTCATGATCAAAGTGATGATTAACACTTATGTGCCATTTTGGGAACATGGTAAAAAGCCACGTTTTTGGACAAAATGTCCAAAAACGTGGCTGCCAAAAACGCCAGAAAAGCCATTTGGCAAGTGCCAAAAACGCAGCCCTAAAATTACAAATTAGGGCCTATGAAAAATAAATAAACAAATAACTCTCTTATGTTGGGTAAGGGTATTTTGGTCATTTTAATTTGATTTGACACCATAAATAAATATTAAACTAAAAAGTAAAAAGCCAGCTTTTTACCAACTTCCCAAATCACTTCCAAAAAAGCCAAAAAGCTTGGTAAAAAGTAAAAAGCCAGCTTTTTACCAACTTCCCAAACTCAACACAATTGATAAAACTCATGATTAAAGTGATGATTAACACTTATATATACATGCATGTTAGAATTATAATCAAATTTTTCATCTTCTTAACAAACGTATGTGAAATACATGCAAATGATCATAACAACTCCATGAATGCATCTCTACGTTACACGATCTTCATGAATTATGAAGTAGATGCTCACCAAGAGCCTTTAAATACACAAGATCCTTGCCAAACTTGAGCTACTCTAGCAAAATTCTTAACTTCAACCTTGAATCTACACTTTCTCTCTCTAAAATGGAGTTTTTCTCACTCTAGAATGTATGAACTTCAGATTTTGGCACTAAGAGGTAAAAGAATTGAGCAAAAATGAGGCTAAGGCTCATATATATAGTTGTGATGATATAATACAATAATTAGAACATAAGGCTTGCCAAACACAACTTAATGAATCAACTGAATCAATTTTTAGTAAAAATTGCCATAGTGTTCTAAAAATTTCAAATAACATATTAATGTAACTAATTTCGAGGCTTTCAATTTTCATATTAAAGCGGAGTTCCAGACAGATATTTCTACAAGTAACAGATAGAAAGCCAAAGATCATGCAAAATACATAATAAACACCTAATTTATTTTATCCACTTAATTAACATCCTTAATTACAGATTAGTAGCTAATTGCGGATCGAGGTTGTTACAGTCTCCCCACCTTAAGAAGTTTGGTCCTCCAAACTTGAGTTATCTTATATCAAAAGGAATGATGTCCATCATAAATATAACTACAACTTCTTATAAAACGGAAGTATAACCATATTCATAAATATGTTCATAACCCAATCTAGACATTATCCTCGTACCAGAAATAGAATCATAAATCATATATAGAGATCTTTATCAAAACAATACATATAATAACTTGTACAAAACATGGAATGAACTAAGTTCATCAATCAAGGTCTTGCAAAGCTTCTTGGGATGTTTAATAACATTTACATAATACAAATGATGACATTCCTGACAAAACAAAGGAATAACCGTCCCTAGAATCGAAGCACACCCGTTCATGACCGTCGGTGGCCGACCCGAAATAAGTTAGACAACCAACCCGAAAAACCGTCGGTGGCAAAACATAACCCACCCGTACAAGACCGTCAGTGGTACCATCCGTACATGACCGTTGATGGTAAAAGATATCTCAAACACAGGTGCTACATAGGCTTAACGTCCCCTAGCACAAAAGGACCTTCTAAGAATGTCATCAAAACAAACATAATACTTGATACAAAAACTAGAGGATAATCATTCATGCTTGATCAAATACTTTTCCAAAACGAAACAAAGCAAAGCTTTTATCAAAACATTATAACATAGCTTTATAAAAAAAATACCACTAACATCACTTATATCAAATACTTATCGGACGTCATAGATTTACACTGTTTCCATTTTCATAAGTAATTTCCCCATCAAGTTACATAGACTTGATTTATTCATTTCTGAGTCATTCATCCGGTCCTTGTTCAATTCGGTTTTCAATTTGGTAATTCATCACAGTTAGTCCAGGTCATTCAAAAGTCATCAATATACCAAACAAATTAATATATAAACCCCATAGCAGTAAACATCATTCTGAAGTAATCATTCCCATACTGATCATCAGCCTTGGTTTCCACAGATTTGATTGTAATATGCGTTAACATAAGAGCAGCCATTCACAGCACGTATGGATTACATATACTTCCAAGTAGTTAGGGTTTACAATTAAACTAGTCTGTTATCAGCAAGTCCCATAATATCAATTTCGAAGTATGGTAACACAGAAACAATCATTCTCTTATGCAAACAAGTTCGTGGTAGTAGCGGTAATACCGGAGCAATTAACCATGTGTCATATATAAGCATAAGTTACAAAGTCCATTCACGTATGTTCCCAATTAGTTATAGGCATACGATTAAAAGTTGTTCATAATCATGTAGTCTGCTATTGATAGTTCACATTCTTCATAGGTGTTCAAAATTCATTCAAGTTCTCAGTCGATTGGTTCCCTTAGCAATACAACCCGTCATTCAATTATAAGCAATTCATAAGCCCCCATAACGTAAGCAAATCAGATAATGGTCCTTAACTTAGGTAAAGGTCTCCTTAGATTAAATCAAATGGAAGTCCTGTCGGATCTCATCAGATAAAAATTCCATCCGGTCAGATTAAACAGAAGTTCAGAGCATATGTCATTAAACACAAGTTTCATCAGTTCAAACAAGGTCTCATCAAAGCAAAGTTCTATCATATCAGATCAGGTAAGAGTTCCATCCTCATCATTTTCCATCCAAATACATTTGGTTCTATAGTTTGTACTCCACTCGCTTAGATACACAGTCAATAGTTCTACAGTGGTTCTAACTTCATCAGTTCTCAAAATCACATCAAAGTCATGTATCATAATAGTTCATATCGAAGTGTTTCAGGTCATATACAATGTGTTCTCCAAATAAGTTTACATGTAAGTGCACAGGCATGTAGTTGTTCATATCGAGAGGTAAGCATCATAGTCAATATAGCAATTTCCCAAATGAGTCTTTCAAGTAGGCGTAAGGTACACAACAGCATATCATATAAAGTTTCTCGGTGGCACACAATAGTAAATCGTTATGCAGAAGTTCCAAATCGGTCATACAGTCACTAGACAAATAGTCTTGTCAATTTTCAACAATCATAGTTCACAGTTTGGAGGTTATCACTTGGGGTCTCCACTTAGTCACACAATCCCAAAGTCATAGTCCCAACAGTCTAGTTAACAAAACAAATAACATATCAATCATTATGAGCAAGGGTATAGTCATATATGTGTATGTCCCAAGTCTAACAACATTGTTAAGTAAATGTATGCATATATATGAGTCCGAACATTTTCCATAGCATAGGTAATTTGTTAAACTTCATAACGTTCCAAAAATGTTTGATAAGTAGAATTCTATTCCATCAGTTCTAACCACATATCACACATTAGTAAAATCAGGGCATGAAGCATAGGTTCAAGATTCTAATAATTCAATTGGTTCAGTCAACATATTAGCAATTCTTCTCATGCCAAAGGTCATATGTATTTTCGAACCGATTTTCACACATACACGTGTACATAATCAAAATAGTACCTGCATTAGTCGTCTCAGTGTTCCGAGCATCTCTTGGAACTAGGGTGTAAACCCTTCTTTGTCTCTAGGTACAGGAATAGAAACTAGTCGTACTAGCATTAGGCTTAGTGTTGTTCGGATAAGCTCATGAGCAAGATTTAGCCAAGTGTCCTTTCTGTCAACATCTAAAACAAGCTCCTGATAGGTGGCGACAAAGCCCCAATGTTGTTTCCCACATTCTTTACAGCTTCCTCGACTTATATTGTTAAAAGTTATTGCCTTAGATTTTTCATTCACTGAGGTCATCGAGTTACTGGTCATTTCAACTCTCTGTTTCTTTTGTTTCTTTCCTTCTAATTTAGTTGATGATGTTGATTTTGATATTTTCAAGGATGCTATGTTTGCCTCAGACATTAAGGCCCTATCAAGAACGTCTACATACTTTGGCAATTTTAAAATGCCAACTCGGTCAAACACATCCAGGTCAAGTCTACCTTCAAATTTTCTAGCCTTTTTGTAGTCAGTATCTATCATGTGTGGTGCATATCGGGCTAGTTCAGTAAATTTTGCTTTATATTCAGCCACAGTCATATCACCTTGTTTTAGTTGTACAAATTCGGATACCTTTCTATCTCGAATGCATTAGGGAAAATATTTTTCAAAGAAAATTTCTTTAAATCTATCCGATATCACACCGTCGTTATCATTTCATACTAACATCCACCATCTCCTAGCTTCTTCTTTAAGTGTGAATGTTGCCAACAAAACTTTTTATGCCTCAGTACACGGAAATACTTCAAATATTTTCTCCGTTTCTAAAACCCTAGCCTTGGCTTTTAACGGTTCAATACCTCCCAGAAATTCCGGTGGCTTCATCTTATTATATTTTTGCGTCAGTGTTATCATATCATAATTAGCTGGTTCAGGTACATGTATTTGCCTCTATTGTTGTTGTCTCAAGGATTCGGTTAAGGCTTCGACCATTCTTTCTAGCCGGTTAATTCTAGCATTAGAAGATTCAGACTCGTCTACATTCCTTGTCCTTTCCATTTGTCTATATATAAACAGGGTAATAATTAACATAGGGAAAGTCCTCATTGATTTCATTTTTCATTTTCATATCAAACACGTTCGTCATTTCATCTTAACTCAATATATTCACATAGGTTACGTAGTCTTTCACGTTCATATGGTAATGTTCACAAGAATTACACGTTCAATATTGAAATCAATATTACATGTTATTCCACATAACTTCTTTGTTTATACACATAGGTTTCCTTTCATTCCATTTTCAATAAGGATACGTTCATAATAGTTCACACACTTACACATGATAATGCAATATCCCTATTTCATTTCTAGGACATCCTATTGCTCATATGGACTCGTGTGTGCGGTATAACTTGTGCTCTGATATCACTCCATTACGACCCAAACCCACCCCTATAGGTTTAGCATCATAATCGGCCAGTAATCCTTGGATCACTGAAGGCCTCTAAACTGATTAACAAAATTAAGGGGCTAGCGGAAGCAAATACATAAACATAATTGTCCAATGAGCTGTGCTGACTTATATGAAACAGAATATTTAAAACTTTATATACATATCCAATAGTCAGCCTTGCATTATACCCACACACATTAAAGCAGCTTAAGTACAGCCAACAAAACAAACAAGTCATATATACATAAGTAACTGAAACTCATAACATATGACACATCCGAAACCTCCACGTGAGGCGCAATGGTTGGCTGACAACAGAACACAGATTCAGACAAAAACCTTCAGGCTCGAACTCCAGAATGCCCACCTATACATATATATACACACAGGGAGCTAAAGCCCAGTGAATAACATTAAGGTAAAGAGGTTAGTGAACGAAATCCAAACTTGTCATAAGAGTAGAACAGATCATAGCATAAACATTCTCGTATCTGAACATAGTAATGGTACATTCCATAGAACACATCACATATCGTCTTCCGACTAGAGTAATCGGTTCCGGATACCGATTAAACACATATCACCACAATGAAGTGGCTAACGAGATCTCGTAATCACATATATGTCATAGACCCGCATTAACATGCCGTCCCCCATGACTTGGGACTATCTATGGATACCATAATAGATTTCAAACATAGGACATTCATTCATGTAAATCATCATTTTAGAAATTATAACTTATCATATCTCATTTGGAACATAAGTCATATGAACATATCTTTACAATAACGTTACTCACAGTGGGTTCCCGTAAACGGTCAATCAATCTTCGGACGTTGACCTACAAACACAAAAGTACATAACACAAACATATCTTATCATTGCGCATTCATGTCGACATCACGGCTTAGCTTTCATTACATTGATTCTTGTTCTTTGTTATCACATTGTTAAAACACACACTTGTAATTTCTTAACTTAGTACATTCCTTTCTTAGTGTGTTTCTACTTCATAACTTCATTACCATGGCTTAAATAAGGCTTAAGAATGCCCAACATGCAATGAGGATGCCAAAATGTTTTGAAAAACACTTAGTCAAATTTCTGAAAATAGGGTCCCCACTCGAGTGTATCTTTCCTCGCTCGAGCGGACATGCAAAATGTGAATAGTCGCTTAAGCGCAACTTCCTTCGCTTGAGCGGTCTACAAAGACATGAAACTTCTGGGAGCTTGCATTTCACGCTCGAGCGGACTTCTGGTCACTCGAGCGGAAGTGCACGGACTTAGAGTGGTCGCTCGAGCGTGAACTCCTACGCTCGAGCGTAAGTGCAAATTCTGAAATTTCTAGATTTGATCTCCAAGTTCAAAACTCGAATTCAACTCTCCAAAACACATCTCTTGGGCTCCAAAACTTGAGATAACATTTGTGAACTTGTAAAATATGATGAATTAAGGATTATTTCATAAAATCATGGCCCAAGAGTTTGCCAATAGCTCACAATTCATTTGAAACTTTAGAAACAAAGCATACATGTAAAATCTTTCAAATTCTTTTCCCAAAACTTATGAAGTTAACAAAATTTGAGCTTATAAACTCCATGCATGTAAGGAATTATTTTCCAAAACATGAAACCAAGGTTCAAAAATGATAATTCAAACATGCATATGACAATTATCCATAATTTCTACATGAATGATCAAAATCAAACTTGATATAGCAAAACCCCACATGTTTAGGCATGCATGTAGAATTTTCTTCTTAATTCTTCCCTAAGACTCCTCAAACATGGAAATTTACTTACAAAACTTGTTGACATATGCATGCATGTACATTTCATACACCAAACTCAACACAATTGATAAAACTCATGATTAAAGTGATGATTAACACTTATATATACATGCATGTTAGAATTATAATCAAAATTTTCATCTTCTTAACAAACGTATGTGAAATACATGCAAATGATTATAACAACTCCATGAATGCATCTTTACGTTACACGATCTTCATGAATTATGGAGTAGATGCTCACCAAGAGCCTTCAAATATACAAAATCCTTGCCAAACTTGAGCTGCTCTAGCAAAATCCTTAACTTCAACCTTGAATCTACACTTTCTCTCTCTAAAGTGAAGTTTCTCTCACTCTAGAATGTATGAACTTCAGATTTTGGCACTAAGAGGTAAAAGAATTGAGCTAAAAAATGAGCTCAAGGCTCATATATATAGTTGTGATGATATAATACAATAATTAGAACATAAGGCTTGCCAAACGCAATTTAATGAATCAGACTGAATCAATTTTTAGTAAAAATTGCTATAGTGTTCTAAAAATTCCAAATAACATATTAATGTAACTAATTTCAATTTCGGATGCCGATAAGGCTTTCAATTTTCATATTAAAGCGGAGTTCCAAACAGATATTTCTACAAGTAACAGATAGAAAGCCAAAGATGATGCAAAATACATAATAAACACCTAATTTATTTTATCCACTTAATTAACATCCTTAATTACGGATTAGTAGCTAATTGCGAATCGGGGTTGTTACACTCTAATAGATATTTTTCCGATTCAGACAGATATTCTCAAATTAATTCATATTATTGCATATTTAAATAAAGATAATTGTGACACACATTTTGAGGCCATTACAATATCTCTCTCTCTCTCTCTCTCTCTCGGTGACCTTCGATGATCGACATGAGCAGCCGTGTACATGCTCTTGGGTATTCTTGTATTTGAAATGTTGTCCGGATTAAATTCAGAACTCATAAGTGTATTTTTGGCCTCATCAAGTTCACTAAGAGTTTTACTAGTATGAGTTGAAATAACCTTTGAAACTGTTGCATTAATTGTAGAATCTAATGCATCATTGGTAGCATGATTCTGATACAATATTGTTTCATGATACAAAATGAAATGTTGTAGAGAACATTGTTTGAGAACATTGTTTTTGAATGTTTTTGTTTGCTCTGTAAACATTGTAGGAAATTGAATCTACTTCTTCATGGAGGAGAAATTGAATTTATTAATTACTTTTGAAATTGAAATCAATTTTATATTATATTGAATCTGGAAATTGAAATTTAATCTGGAAATTGAAAAAAGTCCAATCCGCAAACTGCTAGTATTTGCCCATACATTGGCGAACTCTATCCACACAAACCGTAACCTACACTATGGCCGGTTGCGGATTGAATTTTTCTCAAACTGCATACATGTAGGCGGGTCCAAACCGTCCAAAACCAAACCGCAAACACCCTTATAATCCATAATACCAAATTATCAAAATACTAAGGTCATAAAATAAATAAATAAATAAATAAACTAATATCAACCCTAAGCTCCAGAAAACAAAAGAAGTCTGAAAGACATGTCCTACAGTCCCAACTAATCCTGCAAAGAAAGCTCGACTGCGCTCAAATAGAACGCACCCGAGATACTAAGAGACAAAATGGGTCGGTATACAAGTATACTAGTATGAGTACAAGATTTGACACCCATGTGTCCACCAGACACAAACAAAAGTATATTTAATTCTTGTTACAGGACAAGACAAGTAGTTCCACTCGCACCGAGTCGAAGGGTAGTTTCCCGAGATACGGTGGCGTTTATTTTCGTGCTCGTACAAGACAAAATATAAATTGAGAATAAAAAAAATTAAAATTAAAATATGGTGGGTTAGTCTTGCATAAAAAAATTAGTAAGACTCACCATTCTATAAAAAATAAAGTTAGTATAATTTAATCATAAGTAAATTACTGAAGAAGTATAAAAAAAAATGCACCGTTCCATGCTAAAATCATTTAAATTGACCAAAACTCAAAGAACAAAGGTTGTACAGAATTAAATTTCCTAAAAGGTAGTGTGGAAGCATTTAGTAGAAATTGAACAAGTTGAGATAAAAGCTTGATAGAAGAACCTAGACGGAATTTGACCGAAAAATATGAAGCTGAAAATGAAAAGAAACTGCCCTAAGATGATTTTTTTCAGATAAGTTCAAAACAAGAAAAGTATTCAGAATAAAGTTTTACTTCAATTTATATGAAATCAATGAAAATAAGCTCGTTTCGTGCGTTAAAACATCTAAAATCTACATTGCTAAAATGAATAAAAACTATTGTAACCAAGATCATCCAATTACAAGTTCTAATAAATCTTTTTAGTAAAAAATTAAAATACAAAAGTTGAATTACGTATACATGCCTCTGCCTAAATTTCGTAATTTATCGAGATCATTTACTATTTTTGAGATGTACAAATAAAAACAATTCAAACTATACCATTAAATTCATATTTAATTCTTTGTATCTTAGCTCTACTAATTCGGCCCTTCACTTTCGACCTATACATATATCCCGTATGTCTCCCGTATACCTAACACTGCTTCGAAGCCAAACTTGCACGGGGATATCATCCCGAGTTTGACCGACACTCCCCGAATAGTTAACATATATGTACACGCAAAAATCAAAGTACTTGTCTACTCCTGAGAATGAGGCAACAATATATATATATATATATATATACACAACCCCTTATCTACTCATGAGAGCAAATATAACAATGCCGAGCCTATGGCATTCAAATAAATCTTATAATCCTCACTTCTTCTTCTTTTTTATACACTTTTTTCTCACCGACACTCAAATAAAATAATAATTCATGGAGTTCTGGTGGAGTATTCAGAATTTATCTATGGGTTCCTAATTTATTTTAATTTCATATATTCATGAGTGTTATTACATCCATAAAATAATATATATATAAAAAATCCTAAATCTTGCATACACAACTAACCAGAATAATTGAAGTCAATCCATCATCTTCATACAAATACAATATCAAGCCAACATCAAATAAATAATAACAACAAAATAAACATAAATCAAGAAAAATGGATTTTGCGCTCTTATTTTTTCCAAGATCAAAGAAATATTTGGAGAATTAATGAAGCTACCAAAAAAAATCCTAACCCTTTTTTTTTACCATTCTTCTCTCTCCTGCTGTCTCTCTTTCTCTCTCAGCTCTCTGTCTCTCTCTCTCTCTCCTCTCTCTCTCTCTCTCTCTCTCTCTGGCTATGCACTATTTGATTTTTCTTAATCTGACAATTAAATATTAAATTACGACTAAATTTTGGGACGTGACAACAACGCAATCTTGACGAAAAGTATAATTTAACATCAGAGTTTTATTGATCTTCATATTCAATGCTTACAATCATCTCATCACATCATCTATATATACAATCCTAATACACTCTTCTAGCTATTTTTCATATCTACAAGTTAGTTACAACTGATTTGATGAATTGGCCCCATATCTTTTAGCACACATGGAATCCATAACTACTTTTGAAACAGTGGTTGCAGCTATAGCTGAGGTTGCCGTTATGGCTTGAGTTGTAGCAGAGGCTATAGTTGAATCTCTTGAAGCTATTGTTTCAGTACACTCAACATTCCCCTACAAGCTGATGGGATGCTCAAAAACCATTAGCTTGTTCTTAAGATACTGGAAACGAGATACAAATAATGGCTTGGTGAACAAATCAGCTGGCTGATCAATAGTAGGAATGTATTTGAGAGTAAACTGTTTTGCCTAAATTTTATCTCGCACAAAATGGCAGTCAATTTCTATATGCTTGGAACGAGAGTGAAACACAAGATTGGAAGCCAAGGCTGTAGGAGAGAGATTATGACACTAAAGAACAGGTGTGGTAGGAGAGGAGATACCCATTTCAGTGAGTAACATTGCAATCCAACTCAGCTCAGCAGCAGTATGAGCTAAGGCTCGATACTGAGCCTCAATGGATGATCTGGACATAGTAGCTTGTTTCTTTGCTAACCAATACACCAAATTAGTCCCCAGAAAAACACAATAACCTAAGGTAGACTTTCCATCATGAATATCACCTACCCAATTAGAATCTAAGAAACCATGAATATCGAAAGTACTGGGAGTAAATATCAAACCATGAATGAGAGTACTCTACACAAATATGAGAATCCTTTTCACAGTAGCAAAATGACCCACTGTAGGAGCATACATGTGTTGACAGGCTTGATTGATAGCCAAAGATAGATCAGGTCGAGTAACGGTAAGGTACTGTAAGGCCCCAACAAGCCTTCAATAAAGAGCAGGGTTATCAAAAGTAAGAGAAGCATTAGGAGTAGTAATGGGTTTGATAGATGTAGGAAAGGAACAAGGTTTACAAGCAAAAAAACTTGCTTCTAGAAGTATTTCCCGGGCATATTTCTGTTGAGAAAGTAGATACCCTGAGTTGGTAGATAGAACAGAAATTTCTAGAAAATAGGAAATGTTCCTCAATTCTTTCATAGAGAATGCATTATGCATGTGAGTGATAAGAGTTTGAATATGAGTGGAATTGTTCCTAGTAAGTAAGATATTATCTATATAGATGAGTAAGTAAGTCACTGAGGTGGATGTTCTTTAGATAAATAGTGAGGAATCACATTTACTATTGATAAACCCTTAAGAGATTAAGAAGGCAGAGAAGGTGGAATACCAAGCCCTTAGAGCTTGTTTCAAGCCATATAAGGCTTTGTGAAGTTTGCAGACATGATTAGGTGAAGATGAGTCCACAAAACCTGGGGTTGAACCATAAACACTTCCTTTTCAAGAATGCAATGAAGAAAGGCATTGGAAATGTCCAATTGTTTAAGTGACCAGTTGTGATGAAGAACAAGGCAAAGTAGAATTCTAAATAGTAGGCTGCTTAGCCACTGGTCTAAAAGTTTTATGAAAATCAATCCTTCTTGCTACAAGTACCTTTTGGCCACTACTCTATCTTTATATCGAGCAATGGTACCATCAGAGTTTCGTTTAACTTTGAAGACCCATTTACATCATATGACATTTTTAGTAGATAAAAGAGAGACTAATGACCAAGTTTGTTGTTTCTGAGGAGCATGAAATTCTTTAAGCATGGTCTTATGCCATATGGGAGAAAGTAAAGCTTCGTTGTAGGAAGGTGGTTCTGAGTCTAAATAAGGAGCGACAGATTTAGCAGTAGCTAAACAAAGAGGAGGTGTTGCAAATTTTGACCTAGTGGCCATAGGATGGATATTAGAATGAGTAGATGGAGGTGGTAAATGAGGTAACTGAATGGCAATAGATTGAATAGGAATAGTAGGAAACTGAGGAGAAGAAACAAATGGAAGAGAAGAAGAGGCAGTACCACCGAAATTGGAAGCATGTAGAAAAGGAGAAGCAGAAGTTTGAGAGAGAGAGAGAGAATGAAAAGGAAGCTGAGAAGAAAAAAAAAACTTAGAAGAAGCTGTAGCTGAAGACCAGAGAAAAAGAATGAATAACAGGAAGAAGAAGAATGATGAAAATGATATAAGCCATTAACAGGTGTGGAAGCATAAGAAGAACTAAAGTGAGCATGCAACATAGGAGATGATATAAATCAACAGAAGAAGAATGATGAAAATGATATAAGCCATTGACATTACAACCTTGATGAAGAATTCTCCTCGAATCTTTGTCCTGAATCACAAATTTAGAGTCATCAAAAGTGATGGAACAATTATTATCCTTGGCTAATTTGTGAACAGAAATAAGATTAGAGGAAATACAAGGAGTATGTAAGACATTGTTCAATATAAAGGAAAATGAGGTGTAGGGAGTAATCCTTTACCAGTGTTATGGATAGGAACTATCTTACCATCACCAATTGTTATTTGATCAGATCATTGATAAGGATGAGAAGAATTGAGATTACTCAAATCAGGAGTAATATGATCAGTGCCAGCAGAATCGAGGTACCAAGGAGCTGAGGAAGAAGAGACTGCATGTGATGAAGCAACAAAGGCTTTAGAATTGTTTTGTGTGTCAGTGGAAGACTAAAACTATGGATCCATTCTATACTAGCAATCCAAAGCTGAGTGACCATATCCTCCACAAATTTGACAAGTCAGAGATGAACCAGTTCGACCTCTGCCTTAAAAAGAACCACGACCAGCATGATTCTTATGAAAACTTGTTACATGTGAAGAACTAGAAAAATTCTGATTCTGAGAATTATTGAAATGCGATTTGTTTGATCCATATGATCTACCACCTCGTCCTCCTCTTGGAGATTTTCCTCTTGATCTAGAACCTCTAAAGTTGTAACTTGAAGAGCCTCGAATAGATGAAAAAGCCATGGTTGGCTCAGTATTGTCTTTGTGATGTTTAGACTCAACATGTATGGCTTTAGAGAGAAGCAGAGAACTCAGTTCATCCATTGAAATGGATTTTAAGTGAGCTCTAATTGTGGTCTTGAATGCATCATATTATTGGTGATATTATTTTTGTGTGTCCCTAATCTAGTCCAGTCGTTTTCCCTCCAAACGGGGAGATAACAATTTTGACATAGCTCATATTATACAAAATTTCGACTTACAAACAAAATATTATTTTCTGCCCATTTTTTTACTTCATTTAAAAAAGGAAATAAATTAAAGGGGTTAGTATATGGGGGCCTCTCTCATTTTGTAATGATCCCTCGAAAATGTTTTTAATTGGGTGTATTTTGTGACGTAATCGGTGGGACATCTTTCTTTGTAGAGTGCAAAGAATTGTTTCTCCATTTCTGCTTCTATAAGTATTCCCTGCCAAGTTTGTCTCTGTTCTTCGAGGGACTTTTCCCTTTCGATGAAAATTCTCTCCATTCTACGAAGTCGCCCCCTTTATGTATATAATTTTGACATGCTGTTGGAGAGTAGAGTTTTTCTATATTTGGATGATAGATTCTGCCGTTGGTTCCTGTGAGATCGAAAAATCTCGAGTTGGTGGTTTGGATCTTCTTTGTGCTTTGAACCATGGCATAAAGATGAGGGTTTCCATCTTCGTGGAGCTCTCTTGCGACAAGTATGTAGTATGGCTAACAGGCTAATTGGAGTAGAAATTGGAGGAGTTCTAAGAGTTGTTCTTTTGGATAAGGGCATTGTAGGTAGGTGAGGAAAACATTCTTGGCATAGAAACGGAAAGAGGCTTGGCGAGGCATTTTGTAGTAGTAAACAGTGAACTCACACCAGCCGTACAAGGCCTCGCTATTAGTTAAAAAACCCAGTGCGAATGGTGTGAGTGGTGTGGCGCTGTATTAATATTACCAGCCCCCCCCCCCGCGCGGCCACATTGATCTGGGCCGTCTATTGCTGTACTTGTGGACACGTGTATGGATGAGGTTAAAAGGAAGTCACACTTGGCCCCAGGTGTGAGTGGTGTGAGTAATTTTGATTCCTTTGCCGGATTGTGCGATACACGTATCGCGTTTCTGGCGGTTTGCGTGGTTGTAAAGTAAAAATTCTTGCAGAATAATAGACATAAAGAAAAAGCGGGAAAACAATTATGCTTTTGAATTATATTGAATAGGGCATCTTCGTCTTTACACGCAGGCCACTTTGGCTATTTATTTGGTACCAGAAAACATTTGATGGCAGAGGGGAATATGTTTTTGCAGTGGGATAGCTATTGTGGTGACGTTGTTTTCTGGTATCTTGTTTCGCCTTCATTTTCTATCTTTCTTTTTTTGTTGATTGTATTGGAATACAATGTTGTACTCCTTAAAAGAGTATCTTGAGAATTACGGGCAGTTCACTCAAATGTGTGTAGATCATTTTTTGATGTGGCAAATAGGACTTTAGGAAGAGAGCCGGCGGTCAACTCCAGCGAAGTTTGTTTGTGGATACGAGGAGCAAAGGGAAAAAATATCAAAGCTAAGGTGTCTGAACAGAAGGGTTAGCAGAGGTAATAGAATCTGTAGAATTTGTAGGATAACAGATTTTGAGTGTTTTATCAAAAATGCAATGAGTAGTAAGCAGCCAGTATCGAACTCCCTTTGCATATCGGAGGTCAAAGACACCGACGGCCAGTGGATATAAGCATAGTTACCGTAATCGTGCACCTTTTAAGGCAGCGTATGTATGCAGACGGTACGTTCAGAATATTTCCCGATATATTAAGAAGACTGAGAGGGGAGTAAGGAAGTTACAATTGTACGATGAACAACTAAGGGATGTTAAATTTGATAATAAAGGTGCGGCGAGATTGCTGAATGGTATTGAGTTAGGTAATAAAAGATGTGACTGTCAATCAGACAAGATCGTGGTTAAGGGTATAAAATTAATTGGAAATATTCAATTGGGACAAGATGCTAAAGATGAAGCTGTGGTCCACTACGTATCGTTTTTCGTCATAAGTGATAATAGTCCGTCAGATTCCGTCCCCACACTTGACAAGATATTTATTAGAGTTGGCGAGGGTAATCCTGAGACCTAGATTGTTGATCCTGATCAGTCCGACAGGTTTCGGATGCTAAAGATAATAAGATTCAAGCTCGTTGGTGGCAAGGACGAAAGGTACGTTCGTCACGGGATAGAAGTTATGGACCGGTTCTTCCCAGTTGATGTTTGGACAGACTACAAAGATACGTTGTTGGGAAATGTTGGAAGTATTCAGAAGGATGCCATATATTTAATGGTTGCTACTGTTAGTGGAAAAGAATGCAAAATTACGTTAAGGAGTCGAATGTACTGTAAAACTATTTAGAATTATAAATTTATGTATTTTTATTTGTAATGTTCAGGTGCATGGATGTGGACGATATAAGAACTGGTGTTGTTGAAGGTGTTTCAACAAGTGATTTCAGTTGTATTGAATTTTCTTTGCCTAGTTTATTTTCTCAATTGAGGTTGAGATACAAACAAAAGAGTATTAAGGTTGATAAAATATTGATAAAATATTCTCCCCTTTGTGCACCCAATGCCAGTGGGTTGGTCAAAGTAAATATGTATGATAGGAGGTTAGATAGCAATAACAATCTGTAAGCGTACTTTATTTTCCTTGTGGATTGTCAATGCGAGTTAGTGTATTATGGAAATGGTTATTGTTCAATTAATGACAAACAAGCGCCATGGATGGTGAAGTATCGACTTGAAAATTTGAATATTAAAAGGGGGATTGCGTATTGTAAAATGAAGGGGTATTTGAAGTATTCTACGAGTGACATGCCAGAAGATTAGCAGATGAGGGCCCCCTCTATTGTTGTTTTATCTAAAAAATATACTAATGATAATGTTGATGTTTGGCATTGTGCTCTAACCAAGGCCATTCCGATTCTGACACGGACTATGTCTGTGGGTTTACCGGAGAGGCGAAGAGATTTGGTGTTAGGAGGTTTTGGGGAAAGTGGTTCAGTTATTCATGAACGTATAGGTCGTCTGAGTTTGTCTGAGATTGATGTACGCAGAGGTGGTAATGGTGCTAGTGATGTTGATCTTGGTCCGTCAATTTCAGAGGTGGGTATTAGAAAAGAAGAAGTTGATCGAAGAGGATCAATTGTTATGGACCTCGCAGAATTTTCTGATGTTTTACAAAATTTAATAATCAGTGTAAAAAATAGTGATATGACTCAAAATGTAATAGTTGATGATAAGGGAAATGTAGTAAGTAAATAAAAGTTTGAGTGGTTTCATAAATAAAATTAATAAAATTTTTCATTAATCATGACAATGGTTACATTTACATCAAACCATTCCCATAATACACTAACTCGCACTGGCAATCCACGGGGAAAATAAAGTACGCCTGCAAACTATCATTACCATCTAACCTCCTATCATACACATTTACTCTGACCAACCCACTGGCATTGGGTGTGCAAAGAGGGGAATATTTTATCAATATTTTTATCAACTTTAATATTCTTTTGTTTGTATCTCTACCTCAACTGAGAAAATAAATTAGGCAACGCAAGTTCAATACAATTGAAATCACTTGCTGAAACACCTTCAACAACACCAGTTTTTATATCGTCCACCTCTATTCACCTGAACATTACAAATAAAAATATATAAATTTATAATTCTAAACAGTTTTAAAGTACATTTGACTCCTTAACGTAATTTTGCATTCTTTTCCACTAACAGTAGTAGCCACTAAATATATGGCACCCTTTTGAATACTTCCAACATTTTCCAACAACATATCTTTATAGTCCGTCCAAACATCAACTGGGAAGAACCGGTCCACAACTTCTATCTCGTGACGAACGTACTTTGTGTCCTTTCCACCAACCAGCTTGAATCTCGTTTTCTTTAGCATCTGAAACCTATCAGACTGATTAGGATCAACAATCTAGATCTCAGTATTACCCTCGCCAACTCCAATAAATATCTTGTCATGTGTGGGGACAGAATCTGACAAACTATTATCACTTATGATGAAAAACAATACGTGGTGGACCACAGCTTCGTCTTTAGCATCTTGTCCCAATTAAACATTCCCAATTAATTTTATACCCTTAACCACGATCTTGTCTGATTAGCGGTCACATCCTTTATTACCCAACTCAATACCATTCAGCAATCTCGTCACACCTTTATTATCAAATTTAACGTCCCTTAATTGTTCATCGTAAAGTTGCAACTTCCTTACTCCCCTCTTAGTCTTCTTAATATATCGGGGAATATTCTAAATATACCATCTGTGAACATACGCTGCCTTAAAAGGTGCACGATCACGGTAACTACGCTTATATTCACTGGCCGTCGGTGTCCTTGACATCCAGTACACAAGAGGAGTCAGATATTGACTGCTCATTACTCCTTCCATTTTTGATAAAACACTCCAAATCTTTTATCCTACAAATTCTGCAGATTCTATTACCTCTGCTAACCCTTCTGTTCAGACACCCTAACTTTGATATTTTTTTCCTCTGTTCCTCGTACCCACGAACCAACTTCGCCGGAGCTGACCATCAGTTCTCTTCCCAAAGTCTTATTTGCCACGTCAAAAAACGATCTACACACATTTGAGTGAACTGTCCGTAATTCTCAATATACTCTTCTAAGAAGTACAACATTGTATATCAATACAATCAACAAAAAAGAAAGACAGAATATGAGGGACGAAACAAGGTATCAGAAAACAACGTCACCACAATACCTATCCCACTGCAAAAACATATTCCTCTCTGCCATCAAATATTTTCTGGTACCAAATAAATAGCCAAAGTGGCTCGCGTGTAAAGACGAAGATGCCCCATTCAAATTAATTCAAAAGTATAATCATTTTCCTACCTTTGCTTTATGTCTATCATTCTGCAAGAATCTTTACTTTACAACCATGCAAACTACCAAAAACGCTACATATGTATCGCATAATCAGGCAAATGAGTCAAAAGTACTCACAACACTCACACTTGGGCCTGGGTGTGACATCCTTTTAACTCCATCCACACACATGTCCACAAGTACATCAATGAATGGCCAAGATCAGCCCGGGGAGGGAGGTGCTGGTAATATTAATACGGCGCCTCCCAATCACACCACTCACACTATTCACACAGGATTTTTTAACTAATAGGGAAGGCGTGTACGTACTGAATATTCCTTGATATATTAAGAAGACTAAGAGGGAAGTAAGGAAGTCACAACTATACGATGAACAATTAATAAACGTTAAATTTGATAATAAAGGTGTAGTGAGATTGCTGAATGGTATTGAGTTGGGTAATAAGAGATGTGACCGTCAATCAAACAAGATTGTAGTTAAGCGTATAAAATTAATTGGGAATGTTCAATTGGGACAAGATGCTAAAGACGAAGTTGTAGTCCACCACGTTTTGTTTTTCATCATAAGTGATAATAGTCCGTCAGATTTCGTCCCTACACCTGACAAGATATTTATTGGAGTTGGTGAGGGTACTCCTGAGACCTGGATTGTTGATCTTAACCAGTCCGACAGGTTTCAGATGCTAAAGAAAATGAGATTTAAGATTGTTGGTGGCAAGGACAAAGAGTTTGTTCGTCACGAGATAGAAGTTGTGGACCGGTTCTTCCCAGTTGATGTTTGGACGAACTACAAAGATAAGTTGTTGGGAAATGTTTGAAGTATTCAGAAGGGTGCCATATATTTAGTAGCTGCTACTATTAGTGGAAAAGAATACAAAATTACGTTAAGGAGTCCAATGTACTTTAAAACTGTTTAGAATTATAAATTTATATATTTTTATTTATAATGTTCAGGTGAATGGAGGTGAATGATATAAGAACTGGTATTGTTGAAGGTGTTTCAGCAAATGATTTCAGTTGTATTGAACTTGCTTTACTTAATTTATTTTCTCAGTTGAGGTTGAAATACAAACAAAAGAGTATTAAGGTTAATAAAATATTGATAAATATTCTCCCCTTTGCGCACCCAATGCCAGTGGGTTGGTCAGAGTAAATGTCTATGATCGTTAGATAGTAATGACAGTCTGCAGGCGAGTCCATTCAAGGTCAATAGAACAAGATCTTCATCATTGATAAATGCTGAAGCAAGAATTAACTGACTAACTAACTCTTTGATTTTTGTCAGATAATCCTCCATTGAATCATTTTTCTTTGTAATACTATGTAGTTTATTTTTGAGATGATAAACATGAGGTTGAGAAAGAGTAGTAAAGCGTTTGTGCAATGCATTCCATTCCTCCGAACAACTATGAAGAATAGATGAATATATTGCAAGCGATAAAGTTGCAGTTATACAACTAAAAAGATGTGCATCTACCAGTTTCCATTACAGATATGCAGGATTATCAATCTCTGATCTAGAAGCATCTTTTTACTTGTTATTGATGGACAAGGTGAAGTACCATCAACAATTCTGAGCAAATAAGTAGCTTTCAAGATATTCTGAGTTTGATCTTTTCCAAATCAAAAAATTCGAGGCATCAAGTTTAACACTGATGAACGAGGAAAGATTGGAAATCAAATGAGAAAGATTAGAAGGAATCGAAGTCATCGAGAAAGATGATGAATTCAATTTCAAAACAGGCACAAATCAACTCGCAAGAAAAGTTGCTTTGATACCATGACAAAAAGTATAATTCAACATTAGAGTTTTATTGATCTTCATATTCAATGCTTACAATCATTTCATCACATCATCTATATATACAATCCTAATACACTCTTCTAGAATCTCTAACTATTTTTCATATCTACAAGTTAGTTACAACTGATTTGATGAACTGGCTCCATATCTTTTAGCACACATGGAATCCATAACTACTTTTGAAACAATGACTGGAGCTGTAGCTGAGGCTGCTGCTGTGGCTTGAGTTGTAGTTGAGGCTGTAGCTGAACCTCTTGAAGCTATTGTTTCAGTACACTCAACAAATTTACGACGTGAGAGAGCTCTAGCGGACAACAATGACCGACAGATGGTGGTTGCCGGTTAAGAATGGTGGACGGTGGACGGTGAACGGTGGTTGCCGGTGGAGAACGGCGATGGTGGCTGTGATAGTTCGTCGATGCTTCTCCTTTCTTTATCCCTCTCTCTTTTTCATTTGCTGTCTCTCTCTCTTTCACGTTTTAGGAGAAAAGTGAAAGACTCTCTATTTTGCTGAAACAAATTTGAATTTTTTTTTTTTTTTTTTTTGCTGAAGCAATCTAAGCCACAGGTTTTTTTAGTGGAGTAACGTGGCCCAATCTGGGTCGTCGCTTGGAGGAAATACTCAGAGAATTACCGGAGAGGATCTGAACTCCTCCATGGCCAACCCGTAACAAACACACCCAATAATTTTCTACTATAACTATTTTGTTTACACGGGATAA
Source organism: Camellia japonica (assembly GCA_030407325.1). NCBI lineage: Eukaryota > Viridiplantae > Streptophyta > Magnoliopsida > Ericales > Theaceae > Camellia > Camellia japonica. The sequence goes on along the minus strand of JAPPVO010000003.1, from coordinate 42,709,240 downwards.
AATGTGTCAACAAAACACTCTCTTTCATTAACTAAAAGGGTAAATTACTCATTTTGCCTTTTATGTTTGGTTATTTTTTCACTTTAACTTTTAAAATTTATTTTTTCTCACTTTGACCTTTCATGTTTCAATTTTTTTTTTCAATTTACTCCTAAAACTAATTTCTATTAAAAATTAGATAGAAAATGACATATTTATAGTCTCGCAACATAAAAATATTGAGAATCTCCCCAAACGGCAGTGCACATCCAAACTTGAGAATCTCCCCAAGCTGTCTCCAGCGAATGGTGTTCATTCACATTCACACTCATGCATGCAATGCAACAAAAGGAACGGGAGGATCATATCAAGCAGTACGCAATGAAAAAAAAAATGTATTTCGAAAATTAAAAGACATTAATTAGATTTATTTTGAGTGCATACTAGTACTCCTCTATATTACACGAAGTTAAGTGCATACCATACACTTTCTTTTTTTCATACACAAACAAAACACAAACACAAACAGTACAGTACTCTTTCCAGCAACATAGACAACAAGGTATAACAATTTGGGTACTACTAGTAGCCCAGCTAGCCAGCCTAGCTTTGTTATTGTCCTTCTCCTGAAGTAAATTTCAAATGCAAAGTCTTAAGTAGAGCAGTGACGACTAGCGGTAGATAGATGAGCATACCAACACAAACAATAGCAGTCATCAATAGTGCTGCTCCTTGTGTGTATGGGCTCTTGCAAGACAGCCTTCCCAACCTTATCTAAATCAGATAGAACATGGAAAGCGTTAAGAAAAAACAACCCAAGAACGACGCCAGCACCGACAAGCTGAGGAACAGCCATTTCCACCACCTCAGATGTCCATTTCCTGTTTCATCAATCTTAAAGTTTCCATTGTCGTAAATTTGGAAATCAACTTTCAATGACTTTCCATTTCATTCGAGAAATGAAGAGGATATTCTACTCTAGAAAATTAGTACTACAAATAATCCAACCAATATGCTCACAAAGGTTGTTTCTGGGGTCAAGTTCCAACATTGTTTGGACTTGATCAATATCTCTCGCAACTGAGCATCATTGGGTGCATGACAGCGTTGATTGCTCACTATATAGTTTGGAAAGAGAATTTTTGCCAAGGTGGAGAATTGTAAGAGAAGTTGGCCCAAACTTCTGCTCCTTCCTCCATCTACTACACCATGAAGAAACAAAGGACTCAAAGGCTCAAGATGGAAGATCCTAAAATCTCTAGAAGCTGCTTTAAGGAACCATCATCTTCAGTTCAACCTTTGAAGGTCAACAATGGAAGCTACAGTGAAGCTTCTCGTAAGGCGGTGATTTTCGTGTCACTACATATGTCCCTCATCCTCATCAAAAACCTATAAATAGAGAGGTAGGAAATTGTATTTTGGTATGACAAACATCAAATTGTAGAGAGTGGTGAGGAATTGAGTGATTGTAATTTTTTTCCAAATTTAGTGAAATCAAGCTGTCTTTGTGGAGCAGGCAATTGCCCAACCACGTAAATTTCGTTCTGTTTGTTTTGTGTATTCATATCTGAGACCCTCTAGCACAAGAGGATGGTGGTCGCAGGTGAAAAATGGTGAACGGTGGTCGCCAGTGAAGAACGACGATGGTGGCTATGATGGTTCATCAATGCATCTCCCCTCCCTCTCCCTATCTTTTTTTCATTTGTTGTCTCTCCTTTTTTCACGTTTTGGGGGGAAATGGAAAGACTCTCTGTTTTGTTGAAACAAATTTGAATTTTTTTTTTTTTTTTTTTTCTGAGCTGAAGCAATCTGAGCTGCAGGTTTTTCAGTGGGATGACGTGGCCCAATCTAAGCTATTTGGAGAGGAGCTGAACTCCTCCATGGCCAACACGTAACAAATAAACACACACACACACACAAAAACTACCTTTTGGAAAGGCAAAAATATTTTATTCTTTTTAATGAGTTTTTTTTTTTTTTTTTTTTTTTTTTTTTTTTTCAAACAAGGATCTATTCTATTTGAAGAATGTTAAAATAGTCAACCAAAAAAAAAAACTTGTGAATTTTTTTTATTTTGTATTTAATTTTGTTAGTCTCTGAAAACACTCAATAATTTTCGACTATTTTGTTTACACAGGATAAAATGTGTCAACAAAACACTCTCTTTTATTAATTAAATTGATAAATTATACCTTCTTTTCCCTTTATTGTTGGTTACTTTTTTTATTTTGACTCTTAAAATTTATTTTTTTTCACTTCAACTTTTCATATTTCAAAATTTTCTCAATCTACTCTTAAAATTAATTTATGTTAGAATTAGACAAAAAAATGATATATTAATAGTCTTGTAGCATAAAAATATTGAGAATCTCCCCAAACTGCAGTGCTCATCCAAACTTGAGAATCTCCCCAGGCTGTCTCTAGCGAATGGTTTTCATTCACATTCACACCCATGCATGCAATGCAACCAAAGGAACGGGAGGAACATATTAGCCAGTACGCAATGAAAAAAAAAATGCATTTCGAAAATTAAAATACATTAATCAGATTTATTTTGAGTACATAATAGTGCTCCTCCATATTACACCAAATTAAAATGCATACTACACACTCTTTCTTATTTTTATACACACAGAAAATGCAGACAGAAACAGTACAGTACTCTTTCCATCAACATAGACAACAAGGCCTAACAAACAATTTGGGTACTACTCGTAGCGCACCCAGCCAGCCTAGCTTTGTCGTTGTCCTTCTCCTGAAGGTGGTGTAGTAGTAAGTTCCAAATTCAGAGTCTTACGTAGAGCAAGGAAGACTAGAGGTAGATAGATGAGCATACCAACACAAACAATAGCAGTCATCAATAGAGTTGCTCCTTGTGTGTATGGGCTCTTGCAAGACAGCCTTCCCAACCTTATCTGAATCAGATAAAACATCGAAAGCATTAAGAAAAAACAACCCAAGAACGACGCCAACACTGACAAGATGAGGAACACCCATTTCCACGACGTCAGACGTGCTTTTCCTGGTTTATAGATCTTAAAGTTTTGGTCGTCAAGTTGGACATTAACTTTCAATGACTTTGCAACGAGGCTTGAGAAGAGGAAGAAACTGAACGCTACGACTTCTAGTACCACGAGGTTCTTGGCCTGTCGGGGCTCCGCGTCGCACTCCGGTCGGTTCTCCAGGCTGCGTTGGCCTGGCGTCGCGTACGATAGTCCCACGAATACCGCTATGCTCAACAGTGAATTCACGTTAACCAGGTCGTCCAGTCCACTCTTCAAATTTTTTTTATTTTCTTTTTTCGTTCTTCTTCATGCCTGCCATAACAAACAAACAAACATAATAATAATACACAGAACGAAAGTGATAAGAACAAAGTCACTCACTAATCAGAATAACCATTAGAAAAGTAAGACGTGTTGCTTCAACGAATCAGCTATAGAGAGAGAGAGAGAGTTACCCAGGCATGTTGTTCTTGTTTTTTTTTTTTTGTTTCTTCTCTATGCGATTATGTATTGTAGATTGTGTTTCTTCTTTGAAAAGAATACTGCTATATATAAAGAGTACTGTTTCTTCTTTGGGGGATTACTATGTACGTATTAATGATTTGATTTATTTATTTTTTATGGTAAATTGAGAATATATATATATATATAAAAAATTAAATTGATCTGATATAAATAATCACATTATCAAATATATTATAACATATGGACCGTTTATTCTTCAAAACATATATAATATGATTTTTAAGAGTGATCTAATAGTTTGACAATCAAGATATTGGATCAACTTGATTTTTTGCATAGATAATTTTCTTAGTTAGTTGTATAACATGAATGGTTTACATTATCAAAATAAGTCCAAGATAATCTAACAATGGTTCAATTTTATCGTAAAATTGACATTTTTAATTTTAGCAAATCTAGACCCTTATATAAATACACATAAAAAAGTGAAACAAATATCATGATACATATCACATCATTAAACCAAAAAAATAAGTCTAATTTTTTAACTACATCAGCACTCTCTTTTCTTATTTAAAAAAATGGGAAATTTAGCCCTGGTTTGGCAAACTATTTAGGGCTAAATAATCATAAAAAGACAAAAAAAAAAAAAGTTACAAAATTACAAAAAGATAAAAGAGCTATAAAATTACCAAATTGACCCATATACAAACAAAAAGTCAAAAGAGCATCATTTCCAAATGGATGACAATTTTTTCATTCCAATGCCAAAAAGCCAAACAAAAAAACCAAACAAACAAAAAAGTTCCAAACTAAAAAAGTCAAAAAAGTCAGGAAGCCAACTAAAAAAAGTCATTACCAAATGATCCCCTTAGTCAAAATTCCCTTAGACTGAATATGTTAGTGTGTAAATGACAGTTCAAAATATTTTACTTCTTAAACTCTTTGGGCATACTAATATTTTTTTTTTTTCTTTTTTCTGGACAATCTTGCACCTATGTATATATCCAGTCTATTTTCATTGGCCTTTACACACTAACACCCATTGTTCATCTCATGGAAATCACAAATCTAAGAAATCAAAATCCAATTCCAAAAATTCATAAACCAAAATGAAGAAGAAGAAGAGTTCTTAGAGGAAGAAACTTTTATGGCGATCATTACAGTGAACATAGGTCTTGGATGGGTTTTGATGAAAGTAGTGGTGGGTGTAAAAACCTAATGTGACTAAGGAGAGTTTGGTTGAGAAATTGGGTCTATTGATAAAAAATTTGGTCGAATTGGACGGAATTTGTTGATTAATTTGTTGAGTTTATTAATTGTTGTTTGTAAAGTTTTCTTCAAATATGTTGAATTATTGTTGATTTGTTTGTAAACTTGAAGTCAATGAACTTGCAGAGCTTCTCTCTGTTCACTCTTTTTTTTTTTTTTTTTTGTTACTGATACCCTATTTAAGAAGATAATAAAGTGTTATTCTAGTTTCAGTAATATGTTATTGTGAAATAAAATAACATTTTATTGTCAAAAAAAGTAGCATGCTACTGTTTATGTTAATTTCGACAGTAAATTTTTTTTTTTTGGGAGTAAATTATGCAGATAGTCCTTATAGTTACATAATATGTCAATTTGATATCTGTTATTTCAATTTGTTCGATTTTATCCCTTAATTTAACAGATTGTGTCATGTTGGTCCAATAAATAAAGGTTGTTAGGTTTGATGGACAAAAAGTTGTCACATGCTCAAATGAAGTGTCAATTTGATCCTTATAATTTACACAATGTGTCAATTTAGTCCCTATTATTTTAATTTGCTCGATTTTGACATGGACCAAATTGATGTATCATGTAAACTACATAAACCAAATTGACATATCGTTTGAGTTTCTGCCTACCAAACCTAAAAGTCATTATTTATTGGATCAATATAACACAATTCATTAAATTAATGGACAAAATCGAGCAAATTAAAACAATAAGGACCAACTGGACACATCGTGTAAACTATAAGGACTATTTGCATAATTCATCCCTTTTTTTTTAATACAAATTTTATAGTTAACATAAATCTTATTTAATAGATCTTAATGAGATAATTCTAAAAATACTAATTTTATTAAAAATCAACATCTAAATCAAAAGTTGTGTTATTTTATAGTTTAAAATATTAAATTACTTACTAAAGACATTTTGGTAACAATAACGCGTACTAAACTTTTCAAAAAAAAAAAAAAAATTATCTATCCTTAATGCATTAAAATTTTATTATAAAAAGATTTTGATCAAATTCCTTTCAAAGAGTAATGTAGCAATGACAAAATCAACCAGACTATGTTTTTTGGTTTTGGTGGGCGCACACGGATCCATTTAAAAAATGATTCAAGTTGTACATTTTACAAGGTCTTATAATTATGTTATTTATATAAAAATTAGATTGATTTAATAACAGTAGATACATATCAAATTAAATTTGTCTTCAAAATAACATGTAATATACTTATAAAATTATATTTATCGTTTATTTTTTTAATTATAACAAATGTTATATGATCATGTGATTGTGATTGTCGAATCAATCCTTTTTTTTTTTTTTTTGCATCAATAATATTTTTATAAAAATTTTATAAAATGAATAATTTAAATTATCAAAATGAATCTAGTAATGGGCTCACTAAGACTTAACAACAATTAGAGAGAATCTCTAAATTTATTTATTATCTCACATAATATATCATTCATATATTGGTAATACAATGCATGATAGATAAAGTTCACCACAATTCAATGATCACATGTGAAAACTAATGATGAAAAGAAAATAAAATGAACTTTTTAGTCAACAGATATGTTTGCCCTTGCTCTTTTTCATCACTGCTTATCATTCCATAAATTTTTAATATATATTTTTAATATAAATATAATATATATATATATATATTTTTTTTTTTCTATCTGAACTTTTCTTTGCTATTTTATTTGGGAAAATAATCAGTCAGTGTATTGGTTGAAAAAAAAAATTTAGATTCATAATAAATTTTACAAACTTTAATTATTAAAATTATAAATTTTTTCATGAATATATAACTATTTTTAAAAACTAAATCTGATTTGTAATTTTTCCATTTTATTTTTCCTTACCAACTTCATTTATGCATGAAAGAAACTAATGAACCTAATTAAATTTGACTTTTAATTTTTTTTATTTTATTGTCTTCATGCATGAAGGAAACTAATAATGAACCTACTTAAATTTGATTTGTAATTTTTCCGTTTTATTTTTCTTTACCAACTCGTTTATTGTCTTCATGCATGGAAGAAACTGATGAACCTACCTAAATTTGATATGTAATTTTTCCGTTTTATTTTTCCTTACCAACTCGATTATTGTCTTAATGGATGCTTTAATGGAGGAGAAATGTGAAATTCATCCTCTATGAATTGAACTTAAGTAAGAGCGGATGACTCCAAATTTAACGGCACGAGTGCATATGTTACATAAAGAGCAAGTGTTTTATAAGCTTAGGAAAAAAGGTTTCCAGCCCCACATTGCAATATTAGTCCATGCTATAGTTAACACACTTCCAACCTCATGGCCTAGTCAAGAAATTCATAAAAAAATTTAAAAAGTCTTTCCAGACATGAGAGCATTGATAGTTATGTTGCTGAAAATTGAAAATAATATGATTTGTTTACAGGCATTAGATGAAGCGAAGCAACGCATTAGTAATGAAAATATTAAAAGGAAACAATAGTAGCAACAACAACAAAATAATGGTTGTGAAGAGAATGAAGTGAAGCAACAACCCAAAAATGAGAACAATTAAATCAACACTCCTCATAAGGTAATATATATATATTTTTAAAGTTTGTTTGTATGTAAAAAATGATAACAAAAAAATGTGAAATTTTTTTTTTTATTTTACAAGTAATTTTTGAGACATTTGGACATGATAAGCGACATCTATTGAGTTTTAATTTATCAAATATAGATAGGAGTTTTGATTTATGACATTTAGTTTATTATTATTATTTTTTTTTTAGCATATATATATTTTAGATATTAGGTTCATTGAAAAGCATCTTATTTATTGTTAATATAGATTATTTCATTAGTTAGAAATCAAGTTTATTATTTTAAGAAAAATAACTCAATTGGATAATTATAATATTTTATGAATATTTGCTTTGAAATATTATCTTCACTTATGAAATTTTAAAAGATAATCGCGATTGGATGATTATAATATTTTATCTAAAAAGTCAAAAAATATATTTATTTTGACCATCTCAAACAACTTTGTTGCATAAAATGGTGAATAATGTTAGATATGTTAAATTTTTTACTAAATAAATAATCAATTATCTTATATAAATGTGAGATTCACAATTTTATAAATCTCACGCTCATTATTTATTTAATAGAAAATTTATTCTGACCTAAGAAAAGACAATTATCAATAATGGTTGGCCCATTATGGAAAAAACAAGTTGTCGCCTGCGGAGCAGCCGGCCATGTCGCTTAAGAGGATGCTGAAAAGGTTCCTTAAGATTTATTTAAGGGGTACTTACCAATTAGTCCTATTCACTAGACTTATTTATCTACAGGCCCTAACTAATAAATTTAACTATAAAAATAAGAGAGTGATAAATTTATCACTAAAAAATTATTCATAAAAAAAGAGACTGATAAATTTATCACTATAAAATTATTCATAAAAAAAAAGACTGATAAATTTGTCTTTATCACTTAATAAATTATATCAAATAGGACTTAATGGGTAATAAGTCTCAAAGTAGGACCTATTGGGTAATAAGTCTCCCAAATAGGACCTATTGGTAGTTTACCCATTATTTAATCAGCAAGGTTAGGTATAATGAAAAATCTTTTATGAAAATAATCATAAAAATTTTTTGATCTTTAAATTACACTTAGAATAAAACTCCATACACTAATCAAGGTAATCCAAGAATTATAAATTTTTCATAATCATCTTTATAACAAATTTTTCATGATCCATGACTTTTCCGTCATTTAATGGGGCATGATTAGCTGTCTGTTTTTGTAAACAGTTGAAGCTGATCGCATATTTCGCTTGTAATTTTTGTTTATTTATTAAGGATTGGTACATTTTTCTCTTGTTGTGATGGTAAGTTTTTGTTTTATTTATTCACCCAAAAAAAAAGTTTTTATTTTATTTTATTTTATTTATTTATTTTTTAAGTTAAATTAAATCTAACCAGTAAACAATTATCTTAAAGGTAAAATCTAAAGATATTACCCTACAAAATGTCTTTTTTACTGATAAAAAAAAAATTCAAAAATATGATGGTAACTTCCTTTCCAAATTAAGCTCAAATTTCTATACTACAATTTATCTTTCTAATTTCTATGATACCTGTCCCCTATACAAACAAATATGTGTTAGGTAGAATTAAACTTTTTATCATTTTTCAAATTAATTAGAATTAGAATCACATTTTTGTTGACTATAATTAATGTATACAAACAAATATGTGTTAGGTACAATTAAACTTTGTATTATTTTTCAAATTAATTAGAATTAGAATCACATTTTCGTTGACTATATAATTAATGTGCATCATTATCGTAGTCAACAAAAAATTATATACATATATGATATGACACATTTGCAATAGAATCATCTAGAATGGTTATATGTTAAGTTCAATTGATTTATAGATAAATTACACCGATACCTTTTTAATAAAAGTATATCTTCACGTTTTAAAAATTACATTCTCTTCTTTAAAGTTTAAATTTTTATTACAATTTAATTTTTCTGTTAGTCAACTGTTAAGTCAACTAACCAAAAAAAAAAAAACTCATATAAGAAATTAATTTTTTTAAATGCCTATTTTACTCTTATTAAAAAAAAAAAAAACTTTTTCCAAAAAAACTTATTAGATGAGTAAAGAAAATCTATAGGGAATTATAAAAATTTATTCAATACATATTATTATATTATTAAATATTTAGGTAATATTATGGTACACAAACTTTTGTGCCGTTAATTATCACAAATATTATAATTAGATTTTTTTCAATCATAACTTAAAAAAAATAGTTATAACTAAACACCGTATAATGTCTAACTAAATACCTTTTGAATCATAATCAAAATAAGGTTATAATCAATAGTTATAACTACCCACATAATAAGTTATAACCAAAGACCACGACTAGAGCATATAAAAAAATTTTAAACGGTGAATTGTTTGTCAATTTTATATATGCAAATAAAGGTGAAATAGGTATTTTAAAAAATTAGGTTGCATTTGGTAGAGTTTTGTAAATATGATTTGAGAGTATGAGTTGTATTTTGAGTTTGTGAGTTTTAAAATTATGATTTGAGTGTGAAAAATTTGTTTGGTGAAGAGTTTTGAAAAGAGTTTTGAATTGAGTGGAGAATTTTTGATGTAACATATGATATTTGATATAAAAAGTTACAATTCATAACCAAACATACAACTCAAAATTCTATTAAAACACATAAAAAAATTTAAAAATTCGGAAAATATTTTTTTTGAAAATATAAAAATTAACATATGTCAATTGCAAAAAAAATAAAATAAAATAAAATTGCACTGCTCTGGTCAATCGATGGGACGACCGGTTAGGCAAAATTTGAAAAAAAAAATTTCGAAAACCGCGCCTCAGACAGAGTGTTTTGTGCAGAGTTTTGAAAATGTGTTTTGAGAACTCTAACCAAACATGATGCTTAAATCAAGGTGTAGAATCATGATTACATAATTTCTTATATTAGTTTTTTTTTTTCCGTTAGTTGACTTAGCAGTTGACTAACGAAATTATTAAATTGTAATCAAAGTTTTAAATCATAGGGAGGGAGATGTATGGTTGTTTTCGGGAAGATGATTAAAAGTTAACTTTTTGATATTTTTGACTTTTTTTACTATTTCATGTAAGATGTGTGATGTAACTTAAAATAGATTAAAAGTTGACTTTTAATTTTTAATGTAAGTTGCCAAAATAGCCTGTAATTTTCAAAACGTAAGCGAATATTTGTATTAAAAATCAAATCTCAAAAAGTGTGAGTATAATTTATCCTTGATTTTTATACCATTTTTCAAATTGATTTTATTGCGTTAATCATGTTTGCAATTAAGGCCAAGTTTGGAAAGACTAAATAAGTGCACTTGTTGTCTTTTTGGACAAAAAAAGTGAGGTTGAAAATATAGATGTTTGTGTTAACTTTTTGACTTTTTATGGAAAAATGTGTAATAAAAAATTGTGAAAATTGGTTTTTAGAGAAAAATTTGAATTGGGAGTTGTGCAGCCGTAATTGTTGACTTTTGATGAATAGTGTTAACTTTTTAACTTTTTGAGTAACTTTTTGACTTTTTGAATTATTTGGGAGTACCTAAACTTGGCCTAAGAATTATCGAGAAGGGCTATGTGTTAGGTTCCCTTGACTTTTTGTCTCTTTTTTAAACTGATTTTTTTTTTTTTTTTTGTCTATTATCGAGAAGGGCCATGTGTGTTAGGTTCCCTTGAATTTTTGTCTATTTTTTAAACTGAATTTTTTTGTCTATTCTCGAGAGGGGCCATGTGCTAGGTTCCCTTGAATTTTTGTCTATTTTTTAAACTGAATTTTTTGTCTATTATCGAGAAGGGCCATGTGCTAGGTTCCCTTGAATTTTTGTCTATTTTTTAAATTAATAGGTGTTTTGAGAAGTTGGTAAAAAGTTAATTTTTAATTTTTTATCAAGTTTTTTAGCTTTTTTTAAGGGTGATTTGAGAAGTTGATAAGAAGCTGGCTTTTTTGATTTTTTGTTTAATATTTATTTATGGCATCAAATCAAAATAAAATGACCAATATACCCTTGCCCAACTTTGAAATTTTAGTTAATTTATTAACATGGAGGGTATTTAGGTAATTTCACAAGGTAGCTTTTTTGTCACTTGCCAAATGCAACAAGGCAGCGTTTTCAGCCAGACAGTTTTTTTTCACAATGCCAAAAACGCAGCGTTTTTGGCATCTTCCCAAAATGGCACTGAATATATAGCGTTAATCATGTTGTTTGTGTACTATAATAAAGTGAATTGTCATCTTAATTTTTTTTTTAAAAAAAAATTATACATATATGGTGATTCTATATCTATACTATATATTAAGTAAAATGAAATTTTTAATCCCAAACCTTGTGAGAGTTCCAATCTTTCAATCTAAATTTCTTGATTTTTTGATTTAAAAAAAAAAATAGCATTTATTAACTTCTCCCAACCCCCAAGTCTTACCCTCATAATAACACTTTAATGCATTAAGAACAGGCATAAAAAAAAATTTGAAATCCAACACATATGAATTTTTTGAAAAATTCCAACACATATAATTATTATCCCTCATAATAACACTTTAATGCATTAAGAACAAACATAAAAAAATTCTTGAAAAGTCTAACACATATGATTATTATCAAAATATTAAACTTTAATATAATATAATAAAAAAAGAAGATATTTAATTCCTTGAAAAGTCCAACACATATGATTGTTATCAAAATATTAAACTTTAATATAATATAAAAAAGGAAAAAAAGAAGACATTAAAAAAAAAGAAAAAAAGACATTTAAAAATCGCAATTCACATATATTGATAATTGTAAATATATTAAGGAAAAATAGGGTTTTTAAACCCCGAACGAGCTCCAATCTCTCAATCTTAATTTTCTAAATTTTTATTTAAAAAAAAAAAAAACTTCAGCATTTATTGATTTGGTCAAAAATCCCCTGATCAGCATTTATTAACTTTTTCCAATTCATATGTCTGCATTTATTGATTTGGTCAAAATTCCTGATTAGCATTTAAAATCCCTTCATACAAATAATTATAGATACAGCCCGTGTATAGTTACTGCAGTAGCCTTTTTAATTTCTCTTATACACTATGGTTAGTGATAAGATTGTTAAATTATTTTTATAAAAAATATTAAAAAACATAATTTCTATATTAAAAAAAATTAAAACAAATATAAATATCTATAATTATCCCGTGCATAGTACTGCTGATAGGCTAATATATATTAAGGAAAAGAGAGTTTTCAACCAACAAGCCTTGTGGAAGTTCCAATATCTCAATCTTAATTTTCTAATTTTTTTTATTAAAAAAATAATAATCTCCGCATTTATTGACTTCTCTGAATCCACAAGTCTTTTTGACTTCTCTCATAGCTATTGTAGCACTCTTTTCAACTTCTCTCGTACAGTATAGTTAGTGATGAGATTATTAAATTTTTTTATAAAAAATCTAAAAATAATAATTTGTATATTAAAAAAATATCTAAAACAAATATAAATATCTATATTTATCTATATATTATATAAGGAAAAGGCTCGTGAGAGTTCCAAACTCTCATCCACAATTTTTAATTTTTTGTGATTTTAAAAATATTTAAAAATAATTCTATTGCCTAACAAAGTAATTATAAATTTAAAAAAAATAAATAAAAAATCACCTAAAATTTGGAATTACAAGTTCCTAAAATATCTCTTCCCAATATTTCTCTCTTTCCTAAATCCCATCTCATAATAAAGTAACTATACATTAAAAAAAAAAAAAATCACAAATCTTATCTCATAACAAAGTAATTATATATTTTAAGAAAAACATTATAGATTAAAAAAGAATGTAAAACCACAATTGTTAATTTTTGTAATTTTAAAAATAGTACTATTGGCTAACAAAAGAATTATAGATTAAAAAAAACTAAAATTCCTAATTTTTGTAATTTTAAAAATATTTAAAAGTAATATTATTGGCTAACAAAGTAACTATAGATTTAAAAAAAAAAATCAAAATCAAATTTACAAGTCTCTAAAATCTCTCTCCTAATATTTATCTCTTCCTAAATGCTATATATTATATCAAAGTGACTTTTCGTCTTAGAGACCCTAAATGTTTCAAAACCTTAAATCTAAATTTTTAAAAAGAATATAAATCTCATACAATCTTCTCTCTCTTAAAATAAATCTAATGAAAAGAAAACTCTCTCACTTTCGATAAAATGTATACTATTAAAATATTTCACAACTGGTCTAACCTATATAAATCTAAAATTAAGTTTAATATAAAATAAAAATTAAACTTTATATCTAGATTCTCTCTCTATTCCATAATTAAACACAATTTTATTCCCAAATAAATTGAAGCATATCTATATTATATATAATTTTTTACAAAAATCTCATAATTTATTATTTTTTATAATGATTCCATGATTTATAATTTAGGAAAGAAAGGATGAAAAAAATTATTCTTATGCACTCTTTTTCTAACCAATTCTTTCTTCTATCAAAAAATCTTAAGCCATCATAAATTATATTTTTTCCAAGTTATTCATGTTTTGCTTGCCCTATAAATATTTTATTCATAGAACAATGAAACTCATTGTTTTTTAAATTTATTTTTATGAGACAAATTGAAGGTTAGTTTATGTTTAATCTGTTCTATTATTTAAACAGACTCTTTTATCTTTTAGGTACATCATTTTTTCTTCTTCTTTTTTATCTATGACCATTTTTTTGTTTTTATATTTCATATTTTGTGTGTCATTTCTCCCTCCTCTCTACAAACCATTATCTTATTTTTGTTTATAGCTATTTTTTGTTGATTAATATTGTTTTCCTAGAATTTTTATACTAAAATGGCGTGATAGGATCATTTTTATAATAAAAAAAATGTCACTCACTATAAAGTGATAGATAAAAATCCAAACAAAATCTTTATTAATGAGTTTTTTGTATTGATTTTATGTTTATATATTATTACATTTTTTTTAAAAAAAATTTACTTTTAATATTTTTTTGATATCATGATATATGTTAATTTACAGTTGGTGAAGAGTATTATTTCAAAGGCATATAATAGTTTCAAAGTTATAAATAGAAATTTTTAATTTTAATCAATTTTTTCAAAACTATTAAAGGTGTTAGTCAATTATTTAATTATTTCTCTTTAATAGGTGTAGCTCCTCTATTACTATATGGTACTTCTCTCTCTACTCCACTGTGAGTTCATATATTTTTAGAAAAAAAAATCATATATAATTTAAAATTTTGAATCTTTTTATATAGAAAGTTAAAAAATAAATTTTAGAATTTAAAATATAGTTATACAAAACCATATCCTTTTAAATATAGCTATATTTATAATTACTTTTAATCTATCTATTACCTATCTTTATTTATATTATTATATAAATAAAAATGTTGTACAATAATTGAAGTTCAAAGTCCTAATCTATTTTTTTTCAAAATTTAAAATTGTTAAAATGCATATGTTGCAATATCATTAATTTTTTCCTATTATAAATTTTATTTTACAAATCTTATAAGATTTGTTCAATGACTAATATTCAATTTTTGTAAAAAAATTTCAATATATTCCTGCCAAAAGTTAATATAGCAAGTCCACAGAATTATATTATAAAACTCAAAATTATTAATATTAATATTTTTATTTTTATTTATTTTTGTTTTCAATAAGCATGTTAAAATATAAATAATATTCAAATAAAATTATATGTATTAATAAATATGACATTAGTTTTAATTGTAATCACATCTTTTTAAAGTCTTTATTCATTTTTAACTTTTTTTTGATATTTTAGATTACATGTTACGATAATTCTTTCTTATTCATTAAGTTTTTAAAAAATCCTTAATTATTTTCCTTTCAAAAACCAATATGACAATTTTTTAAAATTCATATATTTTTATTCTAAAATAGTGAAGTATTAGAACTATGTCATTATTTATTTATTTATTTAAAACAAAGCATAATTTTAATTGTCAATTGTCAACACAACAATTTTAATCTATGTTTATGGTAGAACATTTGAAACAAAAATCTTAAACTTATATATAAAATTTTATTTGCGAGAGAAAAATAACAAAAAATTATCATATTTTTAATAAATATTATATTATTTTATACCGTGCATAGCACGGGTAATATACTAGTACTATATATTAAGTAAAAGGAGGTTTTTAATCCCAAGGCCTATAGAAGCTTCAATATGTCAATCCTAATTTTCTAATTTTTCGTTTTTTAAAAAAAAAATTAACCTCAACATTTATTAACTTCTCTCAACCCACAAGACTTTTTGACTTCTCTCATAATTACTGCAGTACCTTTTCCAAAATAAACAATTTGTATATCAAAAAAAATTTAAAACAAATATAAATATCTATATCTATATCTATCTATTTATTTATATCTATCTCTAACCCACAAGTTTTGTGGGAGTTCCAATATTTTGAACCTTAATTTCTTAATTTTTTGATTTTTTTTGAAAAAAAAAAACTTAGTACTTATTAAATTTTTCCAAGTCTTTTTAACTTCTCCAATATATATACTTTTTTTAACTTTTCACATACCTATTGCAAACAGTGAATCTCCTTTTTGTTTTCTCCTTCTTGACTTCTCACTTCTACACTTTCAACTTCAGTGACCACGTATGCAAAAGTAAGTCTTCTTTTTATTTTCTCCTTCTTGACTTTTCCTTTTGTTTACTGTTTTAATATTGTAGTTAGATAGCGCATAAAAATATTTGTGATTTGTCTAGCGAATAAAAAATTATAATTTGATTTTTTAATATGATTGAAGTTAGATAAATATAAATCCTCACAAAGAGAAAAATGTGATTATAATTAGTTAAATGATTCTTTTTTTTTTAATGTGATTGTAGTTAGTTTAGTAGTTCTTTTTTTTATTTATTTATTTTATTATGAGAAAAATGTGATGTGATTGTTTGTTCAATGGCTCTTTTTTTTAATATGATTGTTGTAGTTAATTCAATGATTTTTTTAATGTTATTTAATCTTTTTATTTACTATTTTAATTTTATTTTTGATTTTTTAATATGATTGAAGTTAGATAAATATAAACCCTAACAAAGAGAAAAATGTGATTATAATTAGTTTAATGATTCTTTTTTTTTAATGTGATTGTAGTTAGTTTAATAGTTCTTTTTTTTCATTTATTTATTTTATTATGGGAAAAATGTGATGTGATTGTAGTTTGTTCAATGGATTTTTTTTTTTTAATATGATTGTTGTAGTTAGTTCAATGGTTTTTTTTTAATGTTATTTAATCTTTTTATTTACTATTTTAATTTTATTTTTAATATGATTGAAGTTAGATAAATATAAATACTCACAAAGAAAAAAATATTATTGTAATTAGTTCAATGGTTTTTTTTTTTAATGTGATTGTAGTTAGTCAATGGTTCTTTTTTTCATTTATTTTTTTTTTATTATGGAAAAAATGTGATGTGATTGTAATTTGTTTAATGATTCTTTTTTTTAATGTGATTTGATCTTTTATTTACTATTTTAATTGTTTTTCTTTACAATTATTTATGAAAAAAATATGATTGTAGTTAGATAGTATAAAAATATTTGTGATTTGATTTAATTTAATTTTTCTTGCTGATTTGCTTTTTAAAGTACCAATTATTGATAATGATTAGATTGTATTTTGAAAAAAAAAATTGTAATTGATTTTTTTAACTCACTGTATTTTTTTAAAAAAAATTATTGTATTTTTTTAACTATCAATTCACTTAATTTGTAATTTGATTTTTAACTCACTATATTTTTTGAAAAACAAAATGGATTGTACTCATTAGGGTCACATAATGTACCAATTATTGATGATGATTAGATTGTATTTTGACCCCCAAAAAAATTGTAATTAATTTTTTTAACTCACTATGTTTTTTGAAAAATAAGTTATTATGTTTTTTAATTATCAATTGATTTAATTTGTGATTGATTTTTTTAATTATTGATGATGATTAGGTAGTATTAAAAAAATTGTGATTTGTATGATTGAAGTTAGATAAACATAAACACTCACAAAAAGAAATGTGATTGTAGATTGTTCAATGGTTCTAAATAATCTTTTTTATTTACTATTTTAATAGTTTTTTTTTCAATTATTTTTTTTATTATGAGAAAAATGTCATTATAGTTAGATAGCATTAAAAAAATTGTGATTTGTATGATTGAAGTTATCGCATTTTGTTTATAATTTGATTTTTTAATATGATTGAAGTTAACTCATAAAAAGAAAAATGTGATTGTAATTTGTTCAACGGCTCCAAATAATATTTTTATTTACTATTTTAATTGTTCTTTTTTTCAATTATTTTTTTTTATTATGAGAAAAATATGATTGTAGTTAGATAGTATTAAAAAAATTATGATTTGTATGATTGAAGTTATCTCCTTTTGTTTATAATTTGATTTTTTAATATGATTGAAATTAGATAAACATAAACACTCACAAAAAGAAAAATGTGATTGTAGTTTGTTCAATGCTTCTAAATGATCTTTTATTTACTATTTTAATGGTTCTATTTTTCAATTATTTTTTTTACTATGAGAAAAATATGATTGTAGTTAGATAGCATTAAAAAAATTGTGATTTGTATGATTGAAATTATCTCTTTTTGTTTATAATTTGATTTTTTTAATATGATTGAAATAAGATAAACATAAACACTCACAAAAACAAAAATGTGATTGTAGTTTGTTCAATGGTTCTAAATAATCTTTTTATTTATTATTTTAATGGTTCTTTTTTAAAAGTTTTTTTTTTATTATGAGAAAAATATGATTGTAGTTAGATAGTATTAAAAAAATTGTGATTTGTATGATTAAAGTTATCTCTTTTTGTTTATAATTTGATTTTTTTAATATGATTGAAATTAGATAAACATAAACACTCACAAAAAGAAAAATGTGATTGTAGTTTGTTCAATGGTTCTAAATAATATTTTTATTTACTATTTTAATGGTTCTTTTTTTCAATTATTTTTTTTATTATGAGAAAAATGTGATTGTAGTTAGATAGCATTAAAAAAATGTGATTTGTATAATTGAAGTTATCTCCTTTTGTTTATAATTTAATTTTTTAGTATAATTGAAGTTAGATAAATATAAACACTCACAAAAAGAAAAATATGATTGTAGTTTGTTCAATACTTCTAAATAATCTTTTTTATTTACTATTTTAAAGGTTCTTTTTTTCAATTGTTTTTTTTTATTATGAGAAAAATATGATTGTAGTTAGATAGCATTAAAAAATTTGTGATTTGTATGATTGAAATTATCTCTTTTTGTTTATAATTTGATTTTTTTAATATGATTGAAGTAAGATAAATATAAACACTCACAAAAAGAAAAATGTGATTGTAGTTTGTTCAATGGTTCTAAATAATCTTTTTATTTACTATTTTAATGGTTATTTTTTAAAAGTTATTTTTTTTATTATGAGAAAAATATGATTGTAGTTAGATAGCATTAAAAAAATTGTGATTTGTATGATTGAAGTTATCTCCTTTTTATAAAATCTTAAAAAATATAATTTATATATTAAAAAAAATCTAAAACAAATATAAATATCTATAATTATCCCGTGCATAGCACGGGTGATGAGCTAGTTATACATTAAGTAAAATGGGGTTTTTAACCCCAAGGCCTGTGGGAGTTTCAATATTCAAATTTAAATTTTTTATTTTTTATTAAAAAAAAAACTCAGCATTTATTAATTTGGTCAAAATCCCCTAATCAGCATTTATTAACTCTTTACAATCCGCATGTCTTTTCACATGCTTGCATTTATTGATTTAGTCAAAATTCTCTGATTAACATTTAAAATCCCTTCATACAAATAATTATAGATACAATCCATGTATAGTTACTGCAGTACCCTTTTTAATTTCTCCCATACACTATGATTAGTGATAAGATTGTTAAATTATTTTTATAAAAAATCTTAAATTATTTTTATCTTATGCATAGCACGGGTGATAGGATAGTATATATTAAGGAAAATGGAGTTTCTAACCTCCAAGTCTTGTGAAAGTTCTAATATCCCAATCTGAATTTTCTAAATTTTTTATTAAAAAAAAAACTCAGCATTTATTGATTTAGTCAAAATCTCCTATCGGCATTTATTAACTCTTTCCGATCCATATGTCTTTCCACATGCCTGCATTTATTAATTTGGTCAAAATTTCTTGATCAGCATTTAAAATCTCTTCATACAAATAATTATAGATATAACCCGTGCATAATTACTGCAGTACCCTTTTTAACTTCTCCCATACACTATGGTTAGTGATAAGATTGTTAAATTATTTTTATAAAAAATCTTAAAAAACATAATTTATATATTAAAAAAAATTTAAAATAAATATAAATATCTATAATTATTCCATGCATAACACGGGTGATAGGCTAGTATATATTTATGTAGAAGAGATTTTGAAATAATTATTGTAAGAGAAAATATCATTTTACTACCTAAATTATTATAGAAAAATCAATTTAGCATCTAGACTTTGAATTATTTTAATTTGACTCTTAATTTTTTGGATAAATTTCAAATACATCCCCTTAGTTTTGATTAAATACGAATCGCCCCCTGTGGTTTTGAAAATTACATTCTACTCTTGAAGTTTCAAATTTTATAACAAATTGTCCCCTTTATTAATAAATCATTAAGTCAATTAACAGTTTTTAATGATATTAAAAATATATTTTAATTAATAATTTAGATAATTTTATTATTGTATAGGATAACAATTATGAATTTCATTTTTTTAGTTAATTCTGTTAAATAAAAAATTCTAATAAGGCAATATTTGTAATTTTTCAAACTACAGGGGACAATCTGTATTTTAAGCAAACCTTAGGGGATGTATTTGTAATTTATCCTAAATTTTTTTTTTAATTTTTAAATTTGATGAATTTACCTCTCGCTGTTTGTTTCAGCCTATAATCAAAAGGAACTTGTTGAAATGTCACAAAAGTTCATTTGGAATTTCATTTTACCCCTAAAATTATACTTTAAAAATCAATTACCCACCCAAATATTTCAAAAAAAAATTAATTTAAATATTTAATTAATCACATTTTTTGGTTCTAATTTTATGAAAATTGAATTTTTATTTTTATTTATTTTTTGTTTATTTTGACTTCATTGAGTTTTTTTAATATTTTAAATAATTTTTTTTAACTTTTAGATACACTTATAAATACAATTAAAAAGTACAATATTTGTGAAAAAAAAATTAAAAATTCACTAAATGCAACAAACAAACAAAAATTCAGTACATTTTCATATTTATGTGTATTTATTGATTTTTAAGATATTGTTTTATAAAAATTTTCCTTTTTACGTACATTTAGATTAGGTGCATTTAAAAATTAAAATTAAAAATATTCACTAAAAATAAAAAAAAAATATGAAAAATAAAAAACTCAATTTAAAAAAAATAAATTCGAAAAATCGAAACCAAACAATGTGAGATAAATTTTCATCTCAAAAATGGAAAAAAAATTAAATTTTAAATAAAAAAAAATTGAGTATTAGTCCTATTGAATATTTTTTAGACAATAATTGAAATTTAAATTTTATTTTACCCACTCAATTTTGAAATTACTATTAGTCGATCAACTCTATTGAAATTAATTTAGAAAATAAACTAGTAATAGTGGGCGTTTGGGAAGTTGCTATTTTAGGAGACTATTTTAGTAAGTTAAAATTTTTGTGTTTGGGAAGATAGTTAGATTTTTTTGTAGTTGGATGTGATGTTTGTAAGAGAAAAAGTAAAATGATTATGGATTTGATGTAACATATTGTCTTATTAGCTATTTTAGACTATTTTATCTTTTTGTAAATTTTAGCTTAAAAAAAATACTAAAATCCAACTTGCCAAACACCCCCAATTACGATCATGCACACACAGAGTAGTCAAAAAAATTTCTGCTTGATTAGTTTTCCAGGACTGATTCGAGATAATTTGAGACTTAAAAATATAATTCTAAATGAGAATTTTTATTATTTTTTTACAAAGTATATTATTTAAAATTTAATTTTTTTATTATTGAGATAAAAAAAATTATTTGTTAAATATTTAAATTTAAATTTTTTATATTTGGTGGACTAATTGATTTTTATGGTATAATTTGGGGTATAAAATAAAGTTCCATATAAAGTTTAGTACCACGTCAGGAAGTTTCGTTTGATTGTAGAATGAAACAAACGGCGGGCATAAATTAATCAAATTTAAAAAAATTTAGCAGCCAAATTAAAATCATGCAAAATCTAAGTGCCAAATTAATTTTCACATAATGATTTAGGGACAAAATGATATCTATCTATCTATCTATCTATCTATTATATAAGGAAAATGAGGTTTTTAATTTTGAGAACTCTAGGAGCTTCAAAACTCTAATCCAATAACGGTGATTTTTTGCTATTTTTTAAAAAGAGAAAAATATCACTGGTTATTAAAAATTGAAATTTAAAGTTTAAAATTTAAATATCATTGGCTATTGAATTCACGAATGATTTACAAATTTAAATTTCAAAATTTTATACCTAACAATATACACATACTTTAAGAAATTGCTTTCCATAATAAAAATATACTATATATTTTACCTAATCTTTCTTTTACTAGGAATTACTAAATCCCTTCCAAAAAAAAAAAGAAAAAAAAGCACTTATATTTCACTGCATTCACATAAAATATTAATGTCTACAAGCATAAATATTCTTTGCATCTCTCTCTCTCTCTCTCAAATGGTAATTATTAAGATTTCATTTGGTGTTTAAAACTTTTTTTTTTTTTTTTCCAAGCGTATTCTCCATGTCCATCCAGCCTCTGTTAACAATAGAATAACAACAGATCAGGCCCATATGTGAAGATAACCATGGATGCCTCCTTCAAAGTCTAAGGTAACTACAAATAGTTGTTGGCCTTAGCGCTAAGATTATGTGTGAGATTTTTTTGCATGTTTGCTATTTCTAAGACATATAATAGGTCTATGTGCCATATATTACTAAAAAGTTAGAGTTTGTGATTGATTATAAGTCCATCAAATAGATTATAAATAAAATTTCAAAAAAAAAATTTGTTTCATTTGTTCATTTTATGTTAAAACAATCTTCTGTGTATAATAAATAAATTGAAACAAAATCAAATAAATAAAATAAGTAACTTACAGAATTTTTTTTATCGAACTGAACGAAAAATAAAAAAACCAAGTCGAGTGTATGACACTTTGTCCTTAAGACAGATTCGCCCCGCTACGGTGCTTACAGTTATGTGGCGTCTATCTTCCAGGATACAATGATCTTCACAAATTTGTAGTAGCACTCCAAACAAATTTGTCTGGCGAACTAGAACCTTGTGTTCTATAACTCTTTGAAATTTTTCCTAAAATAATATGAAGAATAAAGGATGCAAGAGAGCAAAATGAAGGTAAGGAAAATGAATTTTCGGAATCAATCAAAATTGGAATGGGGTTGCCTTTATATAGGCTTTGTTGGCACCTATTCAATTTGAATAGAAAAGGCATGAAGAAAGGACATAACCATTCCTTTAAAATAAAGAGACACCATGAAAGGGTTGCACACTTTCATTCAAATAGAGGTTTGACCATTTCTTTAAAACAAAAAGATGCCATGAAAGGTTATACCCTTTCATTCAAAATGGAGTCTATTTCAATTCACAACTACCTCTTTATAAAATTTTCAACAATCCCTCACATGAATGAAATTGACAGAGAGAAAATGCAACAACATGATATAAATACAGAGAGTACAGAAATTGAAAATATTCTGCAAATGATAGGTAGTTTTTGGCTTTGAACCTTCCCTTGTGAGACACTATCGGATTTACTAGTTAACCAGTAAACATGATGTTTTGAACTGTTCAGCCGTTTATGTAAACCAAGACAATAGAACTCATATAGTATACGACCAAATACAGTTTAGTTCTCACTATTGTGTTCATTTTGGCCCTGAACAATATGGTCTTTCATGAGTGCTCTAAAGACTTGTAGCCCTTCACAAATCTCATAGAACCGGCCTAGTTTACACTCACATAGGTGATTCTTATGAAGAGTATCCTGCCATACTCCACTAGATTTACCTAGATATAAGAATCATTAAAATTTTACTTAACCTAAAACGCTGCAGACATCACTTATTTCATCCTGGAAATGGGTAGGAGTTAGACTCCCCAGTGATCCTTCTGAGTCATTCACAGCTCGGTTGTCCCTTTGAACCTAGATTTTGGGATCTCCAGTCAACTAGGTTGGGCTGCCGTTGTGGTAACTCTTATTTAATAGGCTTAAGTCCCATTCCCCTCGATGAATTCTCAACTAACTCTCTTGCTAACCCTTTGGTTAGTGGATCCGCTATGTTGTCTTTAGACTTCACATATTCAATGGAAATAATTTCATTAGAGAGTAGTTGTCTTACAGTATTATGTCGACGACGAATGTGTCATGACTTACCGTTATACATATGACTCTGTGCTCTACCTATTACTGATTGACTATCGCAATGTATGCATATAGCAGACACCGATTTTGGCCACATTGGAATATCTTCAAGGAAGTGGTGAAACCATTCTGCCTCTTCCCCAGCTTTGTCTAAAGTTATAAATTCTGATTCCATAGTAGACCTAGTAATCCAAGTTTGTTTGGAAGATTTTCAAAGATACAGCCGCCCCACCAAGAGTAAAGACATACCCACTAGTGGATTTTGAGTCTCTAGTATCCGATATCCAGTTTGCATCACAATAACCTTCAAGTACTACTGGATATCTAGTATAATTCAGCCCAATGTTACAAGTAAATCGAAGATATCTTAGAGCCCTTATAATTGCTTTCCAGTGTTCTACTCCTAGATTACTCATATATCTACTTAATTTACTTACTGTATAAGCAATATCTGGGCAAGTGCAGTTCATCAAGTACATTAAGCTTCCAATAATTTGGGCATACTCTAATTGAGAAATACTTTCTTGTACATTCTTAGATAGAAACAAATTAACATCTACAGGTGTTCTAGCAAAATGATCATCATCTTTGCTGAATTTGTCAAGTATTTTCTCAATATAATGAGATTGTGATAAAGCATAACCTTATGATGTTTTGGTAATTTTCATACCAAGAATTACATCAGCAATGCCCATGTCCTTCATGTCAAAATGTTTATTCAACATTTTCTTGGTAGTTTTAATCATATCATTATTACTACCTATGATGAGCATATCATCTACATAAAGATATACAATGACATAACCTTTGTCTGTATTTTTAATATAAACACATTTGTCACAATCATTAATTTTAAATCCGTTTGATATCATTGCCTTGTTAAATTTCTCATGACATTGCTGTGGCGTTTGTTTTAAACCATATAATGATTTAACCAATTTACACACTTTCTTTTCTTTTTCTAGAACAAAAAAACCTTCTGGTTGTTCCATGTAAATTTCGTCATCTAACTCACCATTTAAGAAAGCGGTTTTCACATCCATTTGCTGAATTTCTAGATTGTATAAAGATGCAATAGCAATTAGGATTATAATGGATGTTATTCTAGTAACCGGTGAGTAAGTGTCAAAATAATCAAGACCTTCTTTTTGTCTAAAACCTTTGACCACAAGTCTTGCCTTGTATTTGTCAATTGATCCATCTGCTTTCATTTTTCTTTTGAAAATCTACTTGTACCCAAGAGGTTTACAACCTGGTGGCAAATCCACCAATTCCCAAGTGTGATTTTGCAAGATGGATTCAATTTCACTATTGATAGCTTCTTTCCATAAAGGAGCCTCAGGATTGGATATAGCCTCTTTAAAAGTAAAAGGCTCATTTGCTAACAAAAATGTTAGAAAATCTGGACCAAAAGATTTTGATGTTCTAGCACGTTTACTACGCCTAAGTTCCTCTTCCTCATTTTGATCTATCTCTTACTCTTGATCTTATTCTTGATCATTACTAGTAATAGCATCAAAAGATCTTTTATTAGTACTAGTCTCTAGTCTAGTCTTATTTGGAAATACATGTTCAAAGAATGATGCATTCCGAGACTCAATAATAGTATTTACATGCATTTCGGTATGTTCTGATTTATAAATCAAAAATCGATATGCACTACTATTCTTGGCATAACCAATGAAAATGCAATCAATGGTCTTAGGACCTATCTTAGTCTTTTTAGGACTAGGAATAGCCACTTTAGCCAAACACCCCCACACTTTTAAGTATTTGTAGGATGGTGCTCTCCCATGCCACATTTCATAAGGTGTTTGATTCACTTTCTTTCGGGGCACTTTATTTAAAATATAATTTGCAGAAAGTATTGCTCCCCCCCCCCAACAAGTTTTGAGGTAATCCAGAACTTATTAACATGGCATTCATCATTTCTTTTAAAGTCTTATTTTTCCTTTTAGCAATTCCATTTTGCTGAGGTGAGTAAGGAGCGGTGGTTTGATGAATTATTCCATGTTCTTTACAAAATTCACCAAAAGATGATTCATATTCACCACCTCTATTACTTCTAAGTTTCTTAATTTTCTTACCAAGTTGATTTTCAACTTCATTCTTGTATTGAATGAAAGTTTCCAAAGTTTCATCATTGATTCGAATTAAATAAACATAACTATATCTAGTACAATCATCTATAAAAGTGATAAAATACTTTTTCCCACCTCTAGTTTGAATTGATTTAAAATCACAAATGTCACTATGAATTAATTCAAGTGGTTGTGTACTTCTTTCAATTGAATGGAAATGAGTTTTGGATAATTTTGCCTTAATGCAAATTTCACATTTATGATTTGAATCAATGTCAAATTTAGGTAAATATTCCATATTAATTAATCTACGTAAAGATCTATAATTAATATGTCATAATCTACCATGCCATAAATTTAAAGACTTAAACAAGTAAGAAGAAGATGTATTTTTATTAATAACTAAGGAAACAACGGTCATTACATTCATCTTGAAAAGGCTATCAAACATATAACATTTTCCTACATACATCCCATTTTTAGTAAGTACAAATTTATCACTCTCAAATACTAGCCTAAACCCATCTTACTCAATAAAGATCCGGAAACAAGATTCTTGCGAATGTCCGGTACATGCAGCACATTGTTGAGAGTTCCTTCTTTCCCAGATGTTATCTTGAGAACAATCTTCCCTTGTCCTTCAACTTTGGAAGTTGAGGAGTTGCCCATAAAAAGTTGTTCATCGTTGTCCACTGTAGAATAAGATGTGAACATCTTTTTGTCGGTACAAATGTGGTGAGTAGCACCAGTATCCACCCATCATTCTTTAGGATTTTCGACAAGATTTGCCTCAAAAACAACTACAGAAAGATTGATGTTATCTACACCATTGGAAATATTGTCCACTTCGGTCATATGGGCTTGAGCAGGCTTCTTACTTGTTCTTCTTTTGCTTTTGCCTTTGCTACGGCAATCTTTGACCCGATGTCCCTCTTTGTCACAGATGTAACACTTGGTATTAAACTTGTACTTTTTAATTTCCCCTCCTTTAGAGCCTTGTGATGAACTTTCTCCAGAAAACTTCCGTTTCTTTACTTTTGGAGCATGTTCCACCACATTTCCATAGGATGCTTACCAGCCCGCTTTTCAGAATTGCGGTTGTCCTCCTCAATCCTCAAACGCACAATTAATTCTTCTAAAGACATTTCTTTGCGCTTGTGTTTGAGGTAGTTTTTGAATTCCTTCTAACCTTGTGGTAATTTCTCAATTAAGGCTACAATTTGGAAGGATTCACTGAGAGACATGCCTTCTGCGTGAATGTCATACAGAATAGGTTGGAGATCTTGAACTTGGCTGATCACAGTTTTAGAATCAACCATAACAAAGTCCAGGAATTTGCCAACCACAAATTTCTTTGAGCCGGCATCTTCCATTTTGTATTTTTTCTTCAAAGACTCCCAAAGTTCCTTTGCTGTCTTGATAGGACTGTAGACGTTGTATAAGGTGTTGTCAAGTCCGTTCAAGATGTAGTTCCGACAAAGGAAATCAGCATGTTTCCAGGCATCAACCGCAGCAACCACTTGCCGGTCGGTTTTATTCTCTTTCAAAATAGGAGCATCCTCACGGAGAAAACGAGCCAGGTTCAGAGTTGTAAGATAGAACAACATTTTCTGTTGCCATCTTTTAAAATCAATTCCTGAGAACTTCTCTGGCTTCTCACCGTGATTTACCGGTACTGTCACAACAGGAAAGGGTGTTGGTACAATTGCAGCCACCAGACTAGTACTTGTTTGAGCATTTATTTCAGTAGCCATGAATTCTAAATTATAAAACAAAATTATAATTAGAATTTATACTACATAGAAAATTAATCCAAATTTACAGAATTAAATTCTGTAAAAATAAAAGAAACAAGGATGTAACTTTTATTTTTCAATTAATTTGGAAATAAAATAAAATTTTATTTAACCAAATTAATTCCACACAGAAAATTAAATTTCTGTAACACTTCAATAATTAAAAAAAAAATAATACAGAAATTTTTAATTAATGAACACTCAGAAATAAATTAAGAAAATCAAAATTAATTTCTGACAAAATTTCACAAATAAATATTCTGAATTGTTAATGACGCCAGTATATTACTATTAGTTGTAAAAGAAAATAGACAGTATATTACTACTATTTGTTTTCCAACCAGAATATTATATTGTAAAATTACAGAAAATAATTCTGCAAGAAAAAGAAAAGAAATGAAAGGAAATAAACGAAAAATTCTGTAAACAGAATAATTCGAATCTGTCTTAAGATTGTTGAAACAATCTTTTGTGTACAATAAATAAATTGAAACAAAATCAAATAAATAAAATAAATAACTTACAGAATTTATTTTATTGAACTGAACGAAAAATAAAAAGACTAAGTCGAGTGTGTGACACTCTGTCTTTAAGACAGATTCGCCCTGCTATGGTGCTTACGGTTATGTGGCGTCTATCTCCCAGGATACAATGATCTTCACAAATTTGTAATAGCACTCCAAACAAATTTGTCCGGCGAACTAGAACCTTGTGTTCTATAACTCTCTAAAATTTTTCCTAAAATAATATGAAGAATAAAGGATGCAAGAGAACAAAATGAAGGTAAGAAAAATGAATTTTCAGAATCAATCAAAATTGGAATGTGGTTGCCTTTATATAGGCTTTGTTGGCACCTATTCAATTTGAATAGAAAAGGCGTGAAGAAGGGACATAACCCTTCCTTTAAAATAAAAAGATTCCTTTCATTGAAATGGAGGTTTGATCATTTCTTTAAAACAAAAAGACACCATGAAAGGTTACACCCTTTCATTCAAAATGCAGTATATTTCAATTCACAACTACCTCTTTATAAATTTTCCAACATTTTATATATATAGTTTTAAAAATCAATAATTATATTTTTCATAATTTTCATTTTCAATTCTTTTTAGTAACTATTTAATTTATCAATTACTGTGTTTCTTAAGTATGGAGTATACAACTGACATAAAATTAGTATGTTTTCGAGCCAAAAAAAAAAAAAAAAAAGATCTAAGAGGCTTTAGGAATTTTTAATTTTAATAGTTAAGAAATGGCAAGTGACATAAAATTATTAGCAGATTTAACTGTTTTTATAATTTAATTTTTTTAAAAAATATTTATATATAGAAAGTCAAATAAATAAATTTAACCATATCTAAACCACATCTAATTTGATATTTGAAAATCCTTAAAATGAAATTCTAAATTTAATTTTAGTATTATATAATTTAAAATTATAAAAATATATATTTCCAAAATATTATACATTTTTTAAATATTTGGAACTAAAAAATAAATATAATTTAAGACTATTGACTTATCTAACCATATCTAATTTTGAAATTCAAAAAAAAAATGTATATAAAATGTCAAAAAATAATTTTAGCTATATCTTTTTGATTAGATGGTAATTTTTTTAGCTATATCTAAGCTATATTTAATTTTAAATTTTAAAAATGAAGTCTAAATAAAATTTGAATCAAATATAATTTTAAATTATTTTTTAGTTGTAAATCATAATTTATCAAATGGTAAAAAATTTCAAGTACACATGCCAAAATCTTATTGAAAAAATAAAAACGCTTAAAATTTTTAAGCATGAACTTCAAATTAATAATTACAAATATTTTTAAAAATTGACACAAAATTTTCACTTTAATAAGTTCTATGGTAAAACAGGCAAATCCTTAAAATCTACCAAACGAATTATTTAAAAAAATAAAAAACAATGGTCTACATCTATATGGTGAGTGCGGCTCGCATTTCACTAATTTTAAACCTATATTATACACCCACTTTTGGGATAAATTTTTATGATTCATGTATTTATATAATAGATATTAGTCGATTTAAATTGATTATTATAAAATATTTCTACTAATTGACCAATCAATTTTTCTTGGTCAGATCTACAAATAGAGTTAGAACATGACCCATAATATGGCTTGCCCAACTTTGGATAATCTATATTTATCTATATCTAATTAAGTAAAAGGATATTTTCAATCACAGGTTGCTCTTTCGTTTATCCAATCTTTAAAAATAAAAATAAAAAATAAAATAAAAAAATAAATCACACGTTGCCCAAGCCCTCACCAAATTAAAAAAAATATGTTACTCAATTCTTAAAAAATTTCGAGTTAGGCTCAAGTTTGTAACTCTAGCAAAGAGGGATGAAGTAAGATAATTGAGTTAGTGACAACTTAAAAGTTGACACATAAAATGCATGCCATTATAGTAAAATTGTGAGCCTTGTTTGGGAAAAAGTCACTATAAGTTGTCAATTAATTATCTCTATTTTTTTACGTGACTTTTCGTAATAAATTAAAAAATTATTTAAAAAGTCAATTTCCAAACAAGTCCAATTGTGACTTTCAATCTTTTTCATTTTTGTATTTTGCATATAAAAGTCTAACTATTTATATTATAGATATTTATCAATAAATCCCATCTCACAAACAAATACTCCAATTAGTCTTAAGTTTTTTCTATTGATCTGTTAAATTAACTACCATAAGAGTGTTGTGTGTGGTGTTGGTGTAGATGAAGGTTGTTTAAACACCTTTGCTTCCCTTCTTAATTGCAAAGTGCAGAGTCTTCCATTAAAATTTCTGGGGCTGCCTTTAGGAGCAAATCCTGGAAGGAAATCTACTTGGAAGCCTGTAATTGAAAAAATCAAGGCTAGACTGTCAGGTTGGAAGAGAAAACTGTCGTCCTTTGCTGGTAGATTAACATTAATCAAGTCTACTTTATCTAGTTTACCTATTTACTTTCTTTCCATGTTTAAAATGCCTGAATGAGTGGCTAAGGAAATAGAAAGGATAGAGGCTGCTTTCTTATGGGGCAGTAGTGATCTTAAAAGGAAGGTTCATTTAGTGAAATAGGAGGAGGTTACAAAGAGAATTGATCAAGGGGGACTAGGCATTAGAAGAGTCAGAGATGTTAATGTTTGTCTTCTTCTCAAATGGTGGTGGAAGTTTGGAATTCAAAACAATGCTCTCTGGAGGTCAATTGTGTGCAGCAAATATAAAATTAACAACTCTTGTTGGCTTTCTCCTATGAGTCCCTCATACAAGCACTCTAGAGTTTGGAGGGACATTCTCTCTCTTGGGGCTACCAATAGGCCTATCTTTAATTTCTTTGTGGGCAAATGTGGCTTTAAGGTTGGGAATGGTACTAGAATCAGATTTTGGCTTGATAGGTGGTGTGGTGGCCTTTGTTTGAAATCTTCTTTTCCTCTCCTCTTTAACTTGTCAACTGATAAGAAAGGTTCCCTTAATCATTATTTCGCAAGGAGGTCCAGTCCATTTGTTTGGAATCTTCCCCATAGAAGAGAGCTTTATTCATGGGAATTGGCTGAAGAGGTGAGATTGAATGCTTTTTTATCCTCTGCTCCACCTCTGTGTTTGGATTGTGAAGATTGCTTACTCTGGTGCACTGATTCTGGTCATAGCTTCTCTATTTCTGCTCTTTATTCTCACCACTCATCTCTCTTTGGCCCCCATCTCAAGGTTACCAAATTTGTTTGGAACTCATTTTTGCCCCCCAAAGTATCTTTTTTTACCTGGCTAGCCTGGAAATCTAGAATCAAATGTTCTGACTTTTCTGCTCAAGATTGGTTCTCTGGACAGCAATGCTACGCCCCTCTGCCACTTTTGCAACTCTGAGGTAGAAACTGCTTCTCATGTACTGCTGCACTGCTCTTTCTCTTGGTCAATCTGGTCATTAGTTATTGAGGAATGGGGCCTACATTGGTGTATTCCTAAGACTGTTGATGGTCTGCTATATTGGTGGATGAGTTGGAAGTTCTATAACTTTGACAGACAAATATGGAGAGCAACTCCCTTAATTGTACTATGGTTTATTTGGAAACTCAGAAATGATTGTGTATTTTCAAATGCGCAACCCTCTTCTTCAGGACTGCTAGAACTAATAAAATTCAGATCTGCCATTTGGCTCAAAGCTTCCATTAAGGGATTCCCATACTCTGTTGATGATCTTGCCTACAATTGGAGACAGATCAGTGGAGGAGTTTAGTGCTCCGGATTCTGTTTAGAGCTATATGGGTTGATGCTGTCTGCTGTTATGGTGTCATGTTCTGTCTGCGTGCTCTTTGCCTTGCCTGCTGCTCTGTGCTGTCTGCTGTGTCTAATATGCCTCTTCCTGATGTTCAATTAGTTTGAGGAATGTTGGTGTGTTCTGTGTTCATGTCTGCTGGTTTATCAGTGTTCTATCAGTGTTCTATCTGTGTACTGGTAGTTTATTTTGGTGGCAGTTATGTTTGGTGCCCTGTCTGCTGGTAGTTTATTTTGGGTGTTCTGGTCTGTGGGTGTTCTGTCTACTTCCAGGTGAAGATCTTAACAATAATGGGGAGGTTTATATACAACATTCCAAAAGAAACAACCCAATTCCTCCTTACAGGCTGTGTATCCTGTTCTTCTTGGTTGCTTTGCAGTGGTTGTTCTTGGGTAGCTATGCTTAGTTCTGCTGCTAATCAGGATTGGCCTCAATTTACTTTTGGCTTATCCTGCTCCAATTCACTTATGGTTCAATTGCTGTATCGGGATTGGTCTAGTTTCTTAGTTGTGGTAGTGTGGATTGGAACTTCAATGCCCAGATGTTGAATCTCTTTCAGATCAGGATGGCTCCCTCTTTTGGTGATTTACCATTAGTGTAGATTTTCCTGTTGTTGTCTGCTTACTATCTGTCTCCAGTTGTACATTGGTGCTTATTATCTGTTTCTTTTTGTGTTGCTGTTGGTTTCTCACCAACTGGCGCTTGGAGCTTCAGCTAGCTCCAAGCTCCACTTTATTGATGTACTGTATCCCTTATGCTTACCTTCATCAATAAAGTTTTCCTTTGCCGATAAAAAAAAAAAAGTTCTATTAGTTGAGAGTTCCTTTCTGTGTGGTTCTATTTTTTTTATTTTGATAGTGTTTTGATAGACAGTAATATCTTTTTATTAATGTGACATGTATGATGTGATACTCTAATCTGACAGGTATTAATATGACATTTCAACGATGAACATTCAAAAAAAAATTAAAAATTCCTTAGTATATTTTTTCTAAATGTAACAATATGGTGGGTATGATGTGATACTTCAAAACTTTTACTCCAAAAAAATAATAACTTTTTAGTGTATTTTTTTCAAATGTTACAACGTGGCAGGGATGGTGTGACACTTTAAAAAAATATAAAAACCCCTTAGTGTACTTTTCTCAAACGTGATGTGACACTTTAAAAAAAATTAAAAATTTCTTAGTGTACTTTTTTCAAACATGACATGTGACACTCCAACGTGACGGGTATGATGTGACACTTTAAAAAAATTAAAAACTCTTTAGTATACTTTTTCTAAATGTAACACTCTAACGTGGGGGTATGATGTGATATTAAAAAACTCTTTAGTATACTTTTTTCAAATGTGACACTCCAATGTGGCTGGTAAATCAGTCATTACACATCCAAAATGATTAAATAAATCACAAGAAAAAATATGAGACTATATAGATTACAAATTCAAAAATATGAGATTTATTGGTCAATCTCCCTTTATATTATTTATATAAAACATATGTTATTAATTATTTTTTATATCTCGTGCATAGCATGGGCTTACTGCTAGATTTTTCTTATTGCAAAGATTTCAAGGGTTATTTTGGAAAGTGGGTTAAAAGTCACTTTTTAGCTTTTAACCTGCTTCATTCTCTCACAAAAAGTTAAAAAAAGGGTTAAAAAATTACTTTTAACCATCTTTTCAAAACACTCTAAAATTATTATGAATGATTTATAATTATATAAACAAGAGATCAAATCCACCTAAAATTAGGCTTGAAATTATCATTTTCCTGACAGACGACAATGTACGGATGGATTCTCACGATTGAATTGATGTGGGTGGGCTTACATAAAGGATTGTTTTACGAAGTGGGTTAAAAATTAATTTTTTAAAATTTTTTAACCTTTTTTTATTTATAAAAATATATAAAAAATAGAAAAGTGATATAATTTTTGAAAAAATAGAAAACTTAAAAAAATAATTTTTAACCAACTTGGCAAAACACCTCGAAGTCTTCCGCTAGAATAGAAAAATCTATAAGTAAATCTTGGTAGAGTAAAAAAAAAAGGTTCAAAATGCAGACGATTGATGAGTCTGATTGATGAGTGCGTGATGTAAGGGTGTTTTGGAAAAATTATTAAAAATTAATTTTTTGATTTTTTAAAATTTTTTAAAAAAAACATATAAAAAATATAAAAGGAGATATAATTTAAAATGAATTAAAAATTTACTTTTCACTTTTTATTTGTTTCCCAAATTGGCCCATAGTGTCTCTTATTGGAATGGACACAATTGGAGATGGTGTCAGTATTAATCACAACTAAGGAAAAGCGCCTATAATCTATGTGAAATTGTGAATGGTAGATTAGATCCGAGAAGAATTTAAACTAGGCCCGGAAAAATTATTTCATACCTCATACGATATTATTATATATTAATTTAAATAATTTATTTGTTATATCATACTAATAAATGGTTTGAATTAATTTGTGATATTGTCACATCAATATGTTTTCAGAACAATGAATAATTGTTCTGATGTTTGGATAGTAAAGAACAAATTATTGAAACATGTGTAAAGATTCTTATATTAAAAAAAAGGAAAAAAAAATAGTTTTAATATATATTGGATTGATTTATCACTTATTAATTTTAAATTTTGAAGTGAATATAAATTTTAAAATAATATATGTCGAGAGCCTTAATGGTTCATATGTCAACTCTAAACTTTCTTTCCTAGGATTGAGTTTTCCAGCAAATTTCTTCACCCTTGTAAATATATTTTTAATTCTATTGTCATGGCATTCTTGTTTGGGAAAAGATTATAAAATAAAATAAATCGATAAATCTCAAATATTTTTTCCAAAAATTAGTCCCACTAAACACACATACATATCTATAATGCACATATCGTTGTAGAAACTATAGCTCAATCTAACTCATTGTGCAAGTCACTCAAGGGCAAAGAAAAATATTAGAGTTTTTGAGAGATAGGGGACTTTGAACAGTAGGTCACAAATTAACGTGGTTCTAGTGTTGTAGGAGCAAAGATTTTTTGTAGTTCAAAAAAATAAAATAATTGTAGAACCACATTAATTGCCTTCATGATGAACTCAATTTTCAGAATCAGTAGCAACTCAAGATTTTTCAAAATCTTAAATTGAATATCACAATGAGGCCTTAGGTTTCAAGGCCTTTGTTAGTTGAGTTATTGGCCAAGAATAATTTTTGTGGATACGTTTATGTATTTTCTATATGTCAAAACAACATTATTGTATATATTTAGTGCAAACAAATATTTATAAAATATATCAAATTATGCTCAAGCTTCAATTCTTAAGGTCAGGCCCAAGAAAATTTCTAGTGAATTTTCTGATCATGGCGTGGATGATTTTATTTTTTTCAAAATTTATTTATAGTTTTCTTTGGTTGAGTTTTCATAACTTAATTTTTTTATTTTTTTCACAAATTATAAATTAGTTTGAAAAAAATAAATACAATTTTTTTTTCGAATTTCTAAAAATTATTTCTATCCCAAAAAGAAAAAATTCATATAAAAATATTGAGTACTTTTAATTTTTGGATAAATTATACTGGCCTTCCATAAGATTTGAAGAAAATACAATATCTCTTAGTTTTGGCATAGTTATATTTAAAACTTTTAATGTTTTAATTCACATAAATTTAATCCAATTTTCACATGTAATTTATTACTCTTGTAAATAAAAAAAATGATGTTGTCATCTATTTAATGTTGAAATATATATAGATATTAATTTTTTATTTATTTATTTTTGTATTAGTTTTGCTCTCTTTAGATTGTGTTTAGTTCATAAATTTAGGTAGGAATTTTGAAACGAAAAGAAAAAATGTGTGTGAAATGTAATTATATTTACATTTTACCTACCTTTCCCAAATGCTTACTATGTGTGCTAAAATATGACCACACAACCAATACTCTGTTTAATGTGTAAAACTTGTCGAGTATTTCATCCTTGTAAAAATTCACGTTGATCGGATATCCGTAGCCACTTAGTCAAATAAATATGATTTTTAAAATAAATTATTAACAAAATGTAATTTAATCAAGTGACTATTGATATTCGATCAACGTGATATTTTATAAGGAAGGAGTACTCGACGAAGTGTATACAAAGAATGATTTGAATTGTTGATATGGGCTCCATGATAGGCTCACATAAGTCTAACAGTACACTTCAGTTAGTATTTCCAATTGAAGAGAACCATGCGCATACACACAATTACAAACAATCTTTGATATACAAGTCCAAAAATTAGACGTAATTGTCAAGGCTAATAATGTGGCAATCAATTAGGATATCTAAGGTAATATTCTTTCTTATATCTTTTTAATCATCAACTAATTATATTACTTACATATCATTAAATTTAAAAAATGGATCTAGAAAATTGATTTTTATATTATTTTCCATTACAATAACATACAAACAGAAGGCATGCTCCTACTAGGACACAATATTTCAAACAACTTGGAGCACGCCTCGCATGGATCCAAACATAGCTAGCTAGAATGAATCCAAACGTTTTTTAATATTTATTTTGACAACTTATTAAATTTATATATTGGTCTGCTTCTAGCTTTTAATATGGGAGATGGATTTGAATAAAGGAGGCAACATGAGAAACATAAAGACGACCAGAGCAGAAGAAATAATAGAAATCACGGACACGGCTGCTCCGAGAGACTTGGGATCCCTGCACGACAGTTTCCCCAACCGAATCTGGATGATATCAACCATCGAAAGCATCAAGAAAAAATAAGCAAAAAACGTGGCCAACCCTGCTACAAACACCATAATTTCCCTAATCTTGTGTTTGCTACCACCGTGAATGTTGAGATGAAGCTTGATTGCCATGACCACAACGGTGGATGAAATGAAGCAACTGAAGGACAGGACCTCGAACAAAATTAGCCTCTTGGCGACTATTGTTCCTGCATCGCACTCTGCCCGATTCTCCAGGCTGTGCTGCTCAGCCGTAGCCAGGGCTAATCCCAGGAACACTGCTAGGGTGAACAGTTTGTTCACGTTTACTAGATCATCCACTGCTTTGTTGTAATCCTCTGTCGAAATTTCAGATGTCCTGAAATATCCGAAACAAAAAATAAATAAATCAAAGCAAATCATAAGTGATTTGAAAAGTTAGACATTTGATAAATATTGCGGAGAAATTAAGGTTTACCTATCCGTATTGGTCGGTTGGTTTGGCATTTCGTTTGTTCGTGGTTGTTCTTGGTTGTCAAGTTATGTAAGATGCATATCTCAGGTATTTAAGGGCAATCCTAGATATCTACAAGATAAATAATAGATATTCTCTCTAATAATAGATATTCTCTCTCTATATATAAATAATTGTTTTTATTTATATATATATATTTTTTTATGTCCGAGTAACATTTGCACGTGATTTCTAAGCCTATTAAATGCCTGTTGAAAATGAATATTATTTGAATTTGATTGTGACTATTAAAAAATATATCTTATATCTCTGATTTAAAATAATAATAAAAAATTCATATAAGACAAAATCTCACTGATGACATTATCACCCGTAAAATTAACGTATAAGCCTTGACGTCACTACTTCTTCCCTCTCCATGCGAGCTCAGATCCTCTGCCATTATTTTTTTCAGTATTTTCTCCACGTCACTCTATTAAAAAATTTGTGGCTCAAATTACTTCGGTTCAAAAAAAAAAAAAAATTAAAATTTGTTTCAACAAAACCGAGAGTCTTTCAATTTTCACTCCCATATCTTCTCATTAACATTTTCCGTCCTTGAATTCTTCACCAGCGACGACTCCATCTTGCACAATTGAAACTCGGCGGCGACAAATATCAACAGCAACCTCCCCTCTCGAAACCCACCCTTGCAAAGTCGGTTTCTAAAAAATTCTTATTGAATAACAAATGGAAAAATTGAAAATGGAAAATAGGTAATTAGAAAATGGAAAATGATTCAAAAAAAAATGAATTTCCAAAAAATTCTTATTAAACAACAAATGGATTAAGAGAGAGGAGTGGAGCTGTTGCCTACCCATTTTCATTCTCTGATCAAAAATAAATATTCTCACTTTCTTTTTTTTATGGATTTTGCTGCATTTGTACCCATGCAATGGAGAATATATATCAATAATGATTTATAAAGCTCTAAATCTACCACTAGTGAGGTAGAAATGAAAAAAAAAAAGGAAAAAGAAAAAAAAAAGAAATAAACAAGACATAGCACACGTAGTGGCAGTGGGTGCGACCCACTGCCACATCACTAGTAGCACCTCTAATTAGAGGTCTGAAGCTTTATTCTATGTATATATATATATATTACCCTTCTCTCTCTAGAAGTCAATAATTTGCATGTATGTAATCATTCTCTTATGTATATTATCAATGTAGAGATACTTAGAAAATAGTCTTCCATAATCTTGCATATATGTAGAGTTGAATGAGTTTTTGAATGTAATATGAGTTGAACTTTACATAGAAAAAATCAAATTAAATAGATTAATAATAAGGATGAGTCACTATAGTCATCAACAATACTACAACAACAACAATATAAATACTCTCCAAAAATAACAACCGTCAAGTCTCAAAATTTGAACAATTAAATATTAAATTAGTATTAAATCCCAATCAATATTCCATCATCCAAATCCTAAGGGTGAAACAAAATCTAAATGTTCTCGTCTTCATAAGGTTTAATTAAATTTTAATGCTCAAAAAAAATACAAGCGATAAAAAAAATAAATAAATTAACAAACGCCAACCAAACCATCCATCATAAATTTATGACTATCTAATACCTTCAACATTAAAGTAACCTATTGAACTGATCCACATACACTTGGGTGATTTCGCAGACACAATGCGAGCGGATGCGATTTAAAATATGGCATAATTGCGGGTTTAACCCACACCCGCAAGAACCCGCTCTCACTTAGATTTTTTTTTATTTTTTATTTTCATAAAAAAACCTAGAGTGTTGATTTCATTCATCCTATCCTAGGTATTTTTGGCCAACATACCAAACCCTAATGTAATTTCATTCAGCCTCTTTTCTTATCTCAATCTCTCTCGTTCTTCCATCTCTCTCTCTCTCTCTCTCTCTCTCTCTATATGGCAGCCATAGTGACTGATCGACCTTTGACAATCGGTGACCTTCTCCAGCAAGATCGACCTTCGACGATCGGTGACCTTCGATTCAACGATCGGTGATGTTAGTCCCAAGGTTATTCGTCCTTAAAATTCTTTTTGATTTTGATCATGAACAAATAATTTGAACCTATTTCATTATTTAGAATTTTCAAATTAAAAATTGTGTTTCATGGTTCTAGAAGTCATATAATTCTAAAGTATTAGTTTTCAAATCATTTTTGGGCCCTCAAAATATGAGCATCAAAATTTGGTTGCAAAACTCTATCCTTGATTACCACAGGTCCAAGGGTCGACACCAAGAGCAGCAAGGGTCGACACCAAAATGAACCTCAAGATATGTGTTCCAGAACCAAGGGTTGACACCAGGCAAGCAAGGGTCGACACCAGAGTAAAACTGAAAAAATGTAAGTGTTCCAGATGTAAGGGTCGACACCAAAAAACAGCAAGGGTCGACACTAAAATTCAGTATACAATTCAGTCGCAAGGGTAGACACCAAGTATGCCAAGGGTCGACACCAGGAACACCTGGAAATCAACTCAGGGAAGAAAAGACAGAGCAAAGGGTCGACACCCAATTTGCAAGGGTCAACACCTTTATGTCTGGGTTTCAAAAAACCCTAGCCGCCATCTTCCAAATCTGGGAGGGTTCTTGTGACATTATCATCAGACAAATCCTATTCTAATCAAAAGGAACTTTGGGACATCAACCTCTGACTTAGTGGAGGAAACATTCTCCACCCACACCACTCCCAAGATTAGAAAAAGAAAAAAGCTTTGAGATAACATTATCTCCATCAACTAAGGTTTGAATCTTAAGTATGGACATCACATCTTTTGAGAAAACTCCACCTCCAGCAATCAGATGACAGCCTGTATCACCCATGCTCTACTTTCAACAGCTGGAAGCTTTCTCCTTGCCTAGCTTCAATGGCTAGAAGACCCACGTGTGTGTGTTTCTACTCCAAGAGAGAAGTCGGATGGAGGTTATAAAGCTGGATTCATTCCGAATTTAAAAACAAGAAACTACACTGCAATATACTAAGCATTTAAAGCATCATCAATCTTTGAAATTCTATTTTTGTACTCCCATTTTCAGATCTAAGTGAGTCCATAATTTACTTGTGAGCTTACACTTTCATATCCATCTTTTGAGAGATAAGATTTGTAAAAGAGGATAGTCGAACCTTTTTTTCTAGTTCCTTAGTTTCTGAGTGAAACACTTGTAAAGTGAGGCATTTCGTTGAGAGATCCTCAAGAGATTGAAGTAAGTCCTTTGTAAAAATCTACAAGTTGGGAAAAGCTTAGTGGTGTATCGATTCATAGTGAAGAAATTCTCAAGGAGGACTCTTGAGGAGTGGATGTAGGCCGGTGAGCCGAACCACTATAAATCTTTGTGTTAAGTTCTTCTTTCCTTTTCTTTTACTTTCTGTGAGTCTATTGATTATTTGCTGCATTTAATTTCTTAAGTCTTTTTGAACCTTATTTTTGGACTAAATTTTTAATAACCCAATTCATCCCGTCTCTTGGGTTGTTTTCCTGTTTAACAATTGGTATTAGAGCCTTGTCTCTAGTAGTGTGACTTAATCGTGTTAGAGTAATCTATGGCAACCCTTAGCTCCTCTCTCCCTGAAGGTCAAGCCTCAAACAGACCACCCTTCTTCAATGGCACAAATTTCAATTATTGAAAAACCCGCATGATTATGCATATTCAATCTACCGACTATGAAGTTTGGAAAATCATATGTGAGGGTCCTAAGGTACCCACCAAAACCATAGATGGTTTGTTAGTACCCAAATTTGAGAGTGAGTGGACTAGTGCTGACTATAAAGATATTCAATTAAATGCCAAGGCTGTTAATATGTTGTATTATGCACTTGATGCTACTGAATTTAACAGAATATGCACTCGTACCACAGCAAAAGAAATTTGGGATAAACTTGTTGTAACTCATAAAGGAACCACTCAAGTTAAAGAATCTAGAGTAAGCTTACTTTTTCATAACTATGAGCTCTTCAAAATGAAACCAGATGAGAACGTATCCCAAATGTTCACTCGCTTTACATATATTATAAATAGTCTTAAATCTCTTGGGAAGACTTACACTAATGTAGAAATTGTCCGAAAAGTCCTCTGATCATTGCCAAAAAGTTAGGAGAACAAAGTTATTGCAGTGATAGAAGCAAGAGACTTGTCAACATTGAGTCTTGATGAGCTAATGGGATCTCTCCTAACCCATGAGATCATTATGCAAGAAGGAAAACAAAAAGAAGACAAGAATAAGAAGAAAGGGATTGCTTTCAAGTCTACCGCAAAATCTCAAGAGGAAGAAGAAGATGCTTCAGTGGAAGATGAATAAATGGCTTTCATTACCAAAAGATTCAAAAGGTTTGTGAAAAAGAAACAAGGTGTAAGGAAGTTCTTCAGAAAAGACTTCAACAAAGATCTTCAAAAAGGAGAAAGTCATAAAAAATATGAAGTGATTTGCTATGAATGTAACAAGCTGGGACACTACAAATCAGAATGTCCAGAGCTTAAAAAACAATTCAAGAAGGATAAAAAGAAAGCCATGATCACAGCATGGGGAGAAGACAGTGATGACAGCGACTTGGAGACGGATATTTACAAAAATGAAGTTGTAAATCTATGCCTGATGGCACTTGAAGCTGAGGTAAATGATGACTCTTTTATCTTTGATGAATTACAAACTGCTTTTGATGAACTGCATGCTGAATTTAAAAAATTAAGTCTGAAAAGTAGTTGTCAAAAGAAAATGATCTCAAGCTTATCTCAAGAAAAGGAATCCTTAACTTCTAAGATCAATACTCTAGAAAATGAAGTCTTGACAATGGAAAAGAAGAAAGAATTCTCAAAGGAAAAGGAATTTTTCATTTTTGAAAAAAAGGTAGACGGTTTGCAAAAGGAAAATGAAATTTTGGAAAATGAGAAAATTGTTTTAAATGAAAACATAGAAGATTTAAAAAATGTTCTTTCAAAATTTACTCAAGGTA
This sequence comes from Camellia japonica, assembly GCA_030407325.1. Lineage (NCBI taxonomy): Eukaryota > Viridiplantae > Streptophyta > Magnoliopsida > Ericales > Theaceae > Camellia > Camellia japonica. Next base: position 42,667,100 of record JAPPVO010000003.1, on the reverse strand, counting down.
GAGATACCTTAGACAAAATTCTTAAAAGTCAAACTCAAACCTTTGGAAGAATGGGGATTGGGTATAAACCTTTTTCAAAAGAAAAAACTTCTCAAAAATCCTTTGTATATTCATCATCTAACCATTCTCATCTCATATGCCATTATTGTGGAAGAAAAGGCCACATCTCTCCTTTATGTCCTACTAAGAGAAACTCATTTGATAAAATGAAAAAGAAGTGGGTTCCCAAAAACACTTCAACCTCTAACTCTTATGGACCCAACAAAAAATTGGTACCAAAAGGCTAACAAAAATTTGATTCTTGCAGGTGTGCTTTAGGTTAAAATCTAGCAACAACTGGTGGTACTTCGACAGTGCTTGCTCAAGGCACATGACCGGCGATAGAGTAATGTTCTCAACCCTTAAATCCAAAGACAGAGGTCATGTAACCTTTGGAGACAATAGTAAGGGAAAGATCATAGGTGAAGGTTGTATTGGCAAAACTTTCTCATCCATTATCAAAAACGTATTGTTGGTTGAAGGGTTGAAGCATAACTTGCTTAGTATTAGTCAAATGTGTGATAAAGGCAATCATGTTACTTTTGAAAAATCCTACTGCACTATTAAAATTCTGCTGATAACAAAGTACTTCTTGTTGGACATAGGCATGAGAACGTGTATATATTTGACTTGCATAGTTTATCTTCTAATCATGATGTTAAGTGCTTATCTTCTTTAAATGAATCTGGATGGTTATGGCACAGAAGGTTAGGACATGCTCATATGGATTTGCTTTCAAAACTCTCAAAACTTGACTTGGTCATTGGTTTACCAAAAATTGATTTTGAAAAAGATAGACTTTGCGATGCTTGTCAACAAGAAAAACAAAAACGAGTTTCTTTCAAATCCCAAAATATCATTTCCACATCTAGACCATTTCAATTGTTGCATATTGACTTATTTGGACCATCTAGAACCTTAAGTCTTGGAGGAAAATCTTATTGTCTTGTTTGTGTGGATGATTATACTAGATTTACTTGGGTGATCTTCTTGGCACACAAAAGTGATACTTACTCTGCGTTTTCAGCTTTTGTAAACGTATTCAAAATATGGTCAGTCTTACTATTTGTACCATTAGAAGTGATCATGGTAGAGAATTTGATAATGATGAGTTTATTCTATTTTTTAATGAGTATGGCATTGTTCATAATTTTTCTACTCCTCGAACTTCTCAACAAAATGGTGTGGTAGAAGAAAAAATAGAGTTCTTGAGGAAATGGCTCATACTATGCTTTGTGAAAATAATTTGCCAAGATATTTTAGGGTGGAAGCCGTCAATACTGCTTGTTATGTTATTAATCATGCCATGATTAGACCCATACTTAAGAAAACACCATATGAATTGTGGAAAGGTAGAAAACCCCACATTGGTCATTTTCGTGCATTTGGTTGTAAATGCTTTGTACTCAATAACAATAAAGAAAATCTTGGGAAGTTTGATGCAAAATCTGATGAAGTTGTATTTCTTGGTTATGCAAATTCTAGTAAAGCATATCGCGTTTTTAATAAAAGACCTTTACTCATTGAAGAATCCATACATGTTGCTTTTGATGAATCTAACTCATTTGCTTCCAAGAATGGTGCTATTGATGATATAGCAGATTCCAATCCAAGAATTGAAGGCATTTACTTATCAAAAAATGATGAACTTCATTCTTCGGAACCCAATTGTAACAAGCCCGCGGGGGACCTCGCTACAGCTCGGACTCGATTTCGTGTCACGGTTCTTAATCTTGAACCAAAGAGTCCAAATCCGGCAAATCGTTTTGGAAAACAGATTTTTGAAAGAAGTGCCAAACATGGACTGCTTTGCCAGATACAGAGTCGCCACCTAAATATTTTTAAAATGGGAAATTTAGGAAACCCTGACTCGGTGCCAAAGGCCACGTGTCCGTCATCACCAAAGTTGCCTCGGCTCGGGAACTTGGGTACGATTGGGGAAGGTCACTTCGTGAGCACCCCCGCTCGCCCGGTCAAAGACCGGCCTCTACTAACCATGATATCTTATTTTGAAAACAATGTGAGTTCTTGTTCCGGTTATTAGCCTAGGTTACTATGTGATGCTCGCAGCAAACAAGTATAGACTGGGTCACCTGAATTGGAACAAAACATTTCATGTTTATTTGTTTAAAAATGGTTTGATGGTGCTACCCGCAGGTAGGCTAAGACGCGGATTTGCCACCCTCAGGTGGGCTTAGAAAAACATGATTTTGCCACTATCTAGTGGGCTTAAAACAAACAGTTGATGAATTGTCCCAATTCAAATAACACAACCTCCACCCACAGGCATTCAGGCAGTTATATCACATAAGCAAATAGCCTCATGGTAAGCATGCTATCATGGCAACACTCACACGCATGCAAGGATGCTAAAGCATAAAACTCACCGAGTACTCCAAGCCAAAAACAGAAAACCGATTAGAAATTATGCATGATCCTAATTATACAGAAATGCCTAATGTAACACATGCAATAATGCAACTATAGCAGGCTCGGCTATTCTAAACATGGCATATGGAATGCTACAACTAACATGTATTCAATTTGGAATTGAAATACAAATGCAGTTTGCATGATGCGCCGAGCCCGGTGCGTGCAAAACAGATGAATGATGCAAACATGCTATCATACTGTATGCTAATTGAAATATGCCCTATATCTAATCATCATAAGCGGGTAAATAAAAGGGAAGAAAGAAGTGGGGGTTGGAAGACATACATCACACTCACCCACACTTATTACAATTATGCCCTCGCGCAGAGGGTCCGAATAAATAATACAGTCCCGAATAAAAGAATAATACAGTCCGAAATAATATACAAATTCCTAATTAATTAACAAATTAAACTAAGAAAAACTGTAAACTGGCATGCAAGTCAGGGGCTGCCTCACTTCCACTGAATGATGTATGCTGGACTGCCTTTGCGCAGAAATCCACTGGGATGCCCAATTTAGCCTCTGTTTGCAATGTTTCTCGAAATGCGCGCCAGACTCCGAAAAGTTGCTGATTCCTCATTTTGCTGCAACAGAGAGCAGGAAAAGGGCATAGCAATGTATTTCACAGATATATGCATGCCTCGATCCTCGTGCCACCAATCATGCATCTCGATGCATGATGGCCGAGGAGTCGGATTGCACAACTCAATATGGGATGAATGCAGATGAATGCTACAACGAAACCTAACTCCATCATGAGTAATCCGGAGTGTCGGTGACTTGGGAATTGAGACTCGTTCCGTCACTCAGAGTACGAAACGTGTCTCGTTTCCCGTGCCCGGGCTAACTCCTATCCCGAACACGATGCAATATGCATGATATGCATGAAATGCAGCTAATATGCAATCCTAGCATGCACAATGCTATGAAAATGAGATGCCTCGAAATGCGTGCACGCGGGTACGCAAACTGAGAAAATGATCCTAAGGCATGAAATGGCATGAAATATGACATACAATGAGACTAAAATGAGATGTCTCAAAATGCGTGCCCACGGGCACGCAAACCGAGAAAATGGCATACGGAATGCAACATGACCAAAATGGCATACAGAATTCTGAATGGACTTATACCAACATGAGAGAGCCTCAGCCACATTCACACGGGAGGCCGATAGATGAAAATGAGATGTCTCGAAATGCGTGCATACGGGCACGCAAACCGAGAAAATGGCATACGCAATGCGATGAGACTAAAATGTCATACAGAATACGAAATGGACTTACACCGACATGAGAGAGCCTCAGCTACACTCATACGGGAGGCCGATAGATGAAAATGAGATGTCTCGAAATGCGTGCACACGGGCACGCAAACCGAGAAAATGGCATACGCAATGCGATGAGACTAAAATGTCATACAGAATGCGAAATGGACTTACACCAACATGAGAGAGCCTCAGCTACACTCATACGGGAGGCCAATAGATGAAAATGAGATGTCTCGAAATGCGTGTCCACAGGCGCGCAAACCGAGAAAATGGCATACGCAATGCGATGAGACTAAAATGTCATACAGAATGCGAAATGGACTTACACCGACATGAGAGAGCCTCAGCTACACTCATACGGGAGGCCGTTAGATGAAAATGAGATGTCTCGAAATGCGTGCACACGGGCACGCAAACCGAGAAAATGGCATACGCAATGCGATGAGACTAAAATGGCATACAGAATGCGAAATGAACTTACACCGACATGAGAGAGCCTCAGCTACACGCATACGGGAGGCCGATAGATGAAAATGAGATGTCTCGAAATGCGTGTCCACAGGCGCGCAAACCGAGACAATGACATAAAGCATGAAATGACATGAAAAATAATATGCAAACATGCAAATGAAATTTCAGCACTCACAAATGATGCAAAACAGTCCCGAAAGGTGGGGGAAATGACACCAAATGCACGGGATGGTCCCGAAATGCGATATTAAGCACTCGAAATGGCCTACAACCATACTAAACAGGCGTAATTGGTGCATGACATGCAAAACAGTAGCAAGGAAGCCCCCAAAATAGCATTTTCCAGTCACAAAAAGGGCTAAATAGCAAGCATAGATAGGCAACAATAGCATGCAAAAATACGAGCCAAGAGAGGGGTATTGAAGCAAGTGATACATGCGATGCCCAAATGGAAAAGTACCCTTCTACAACACTGATGAGGGACTAAAGATATGAACATTTACAGTAGATGATATCCCTCAACTCAGTATGCAAACATGCTAAAAATGTCATGCAAGATTGAGGATACATAGGGCTATAACATGAGGTACCCCAAACATTCATCAAACCAGAAAAGACCCTTAATGAAATATGTCAAGAAAATCAAAATATGACTCTTTCCAGTTCTGAGGATGGCCGAAAACAGAAGCTAGATAAGCTTAAAAAAGCATGCAAAATGGGGGTCAAAGAGGGGTATAATGACAAGTATAGCATGGAGACCCCCAACAAGGTTGATCCCTTCTACAATATTGTAGAGGGACACAAAATAAGCTTACTCACAGTTCATGACATGCTCCAAAACAGACTACATGTGAGTCAAACAAATCATGCAAATTTACGGTAAATATGAGAAATTATGAAGCAAGTGCATGGTAGAGGGGCCAAACAGGGTTGAGCCCTTCTTAAATGTTGAAGAGGGGCTCAAAATATGCCCCCTCACAGTTTATGTCATGCTCGAAAACAGATCACTTATAGGCTAGAGAAAGCATGCAAAAAAACAAGGGTAAAACATGGATTCAAAGCAAGTGGCATATGGAGCATGAAAACAAGGTTGAGCCCTTCTTCAATGTTGAAGAGGGCCTCAAAATAAGTACAATATCAGTTCATGAGATGCTCCAATTCAGATCACACATAGGCCAAATATTCAATGCAAAATAATGGCATATAAGAGGATATTGAAACAAGTGCAAGATGGAGGGCTCAAACAGGGTTGAGCCCTTGAACAAATATGAAGAATAGCTCAAAATAGACCTAGTTTCAGTTCTGGTCAGAGCTCAAAACAGTGAGAAAGTAGGCTTAAGAAATGAGGCAAGAAAAGGGTACAAAAGAGGGGAAGTGAGACTTACCCTTGAAGACAAGTTCTTGGCTGCCTTTTGCTTGAAGAATGTTGCTTCTAAACCTCTCAAGAACTCCTCCTTGCTGTTGGAAATGGAGTGGAGATGGTGATGCTTGATGATGATGAAGAAATGGCACTAAACTTCAAGATTTTGAGAGAGATGGAGAGAGAGGTGTGTATGTATGCTTGAGGTTCAATTTTCTAACCCTTGGAACCAAATCTTGGCTGGCTTATATGGACAAAAGGAGGGGTGTAAAGGTGGGGGGAAATGCACCCAAGCTTTCCCCTCCAAAATATCCCCCGGATACAGATATTTTCTGGGGGAAACAGCTGTGCAGCTGTAAGGAACACACCCCAAGGAGCATGGCCGGCCAGGCACTTTTGCTGCAGGTGGCCGGCCGGCCACCCCCCATGGCCGGCCGGCCAAGGGGTAAAAATGAAACAAAGATTTGCTGGCCGGCCACCTGTAGACGTCCCCGAACGCCCGGAGGGTTAAGTCCCTTTCCGTTCATATTGGGGTCACTACAGTTCAAGGACTCAAATGTCACGGTTCTTAATCTTGAACCAAAGAGTCCAAATCCGGCAAATCGTTTTTGAAAAAAACAGATTTTTGAAAAGAAGTGCCAAACATGGACTGCTTTGCCAGATACAGAGTCGCCACCTAAATATTTTTTTAATGGGAAATTTAGGAAACCCTGACTCGGTGCCAAAGCCACGTGTCCGTCATCACCAAAGTTGCCTCGGCTCGGGAACTTGGGTACGATCGGGAAGGTCAACTATGAGCACCCCCTCTCGCCCGGTCCGAAGACCGGCCTCTACTAACCGTGATACCCAATTTTGAAAACGTTATGTGTTCTTATTCCGGTTATTAGCCTAGAATTACTATGTTATGCGCACAGCAAACAAGTATAGACCAAATCGCCTAAATTGGAACAAAACATTGTAAGTTTGTTTTGAAAATGATTTGCTACTCGCAAGTAGGCTAAAATGCAGGTTTTGCCACCCTCAAGTGGGCTTTAGAAAAAGATGGTTTTGCCACTATCTAGTGGGCTTAAAACTCACAGTTTTAATGCATTATCCCAATTTAAGTAATTTGACCTCCACCCACAGGCATTCAAGCAGTTATATCACATAAGCAGCTAGCCTCATGGTAATCATGCTGTTATGGCAATACTCACACACATGCAAGGATGCTAAAGCATAAAAACTCACCTAGTACTCCAAGCCAAAACAGAAGCTTATTAGAAATCCATGCATGGACCTAAGCATACTGAAATGTCTAATGCAACACATGCAAAGATGTAATCTAGGCAGGCTCGGCTATCCTAGACATGGCATGTGAAATGCTACAACTATCACGTATTCAATTTGGAATTGAAAGTACGATGCAGTTTGTATGATGTGCCAAGCCTGATGTATGTCAACAAATGCATGGATGCACGCATGCATTGCATAAGGTATGCTAATTTTAAATATGCCCTAATCTACCATCATAAGCAGGTAAATAAAAGGGAAGAAAGAAATGGGGGTTGGAAGACATACACACACTCACCCACACTTATTACAAATATGCCCTCACACGGAGGGACCAAAAGAATATACAGTCCCAAATAGTACAGTCCAAATACATAATAAATGAATTATTACAAAATTCTAATTATCAAATTAAATTCAATATATAAAAAAAGAAAGGGGCCTCAGCCCTGCCTCGGGATGCGCGAATGATGCATGCTCGAATCCGACTTGCCCGGAAAATCCGCACCATACCACTGCTGTCTCTGTTCTTACTGCCCTGTCTCTCCAAAAATGCCAAAGTTCCAGAACACCTTCCTTGCATGCTGCTGTACACCACCGGCTGGATGGAATGGCCACCGGCCATGTAAAATGACCACCGGCTGCTTGAGAGGTTATCGGCTACCCATAAAGTGCCGGTCGGCACTCTATACTGCCGGTCGGCAGAAAATTCCTGCAGAGGACAGTTTTGACAGCAACAGCAGACAGACAGTGTATGGCATGAAATTTCCAGCAAATGTGTGCACCAACACATCCCTTATCATGATTTTGACTCAAAGGGGTATGTTCCTTGATACTCGGACCACCAATTGCGCATTTCGATGCGTGATGGCCCAAGAAACCAAGTATGCACTTTTGATTTCAAATGTCATGCAAATCAAACAAACACATAAAGCCCAACCTCTATCACTTGATCAAGAGGCAAGGCATGCATGCCAATGCAATGCAACCTAGGCATGTGATCTAGTATGCAACATGGGCATGCAAACATATGAACATGCAATGCAACTACATGGCACACACAATGCTAACAACATAACATGCACAACGCATTGAGACATGGCATACACAATGCAAGATGGACTTACACCAATGTGAGTGGACCTCAGCCACACTCGCATAAGAGGCCATAAAATGAAAATGGGACGCTCGAAATACGTGCACGTATGCACGCAAACCGAGGACCGGACCTAAGGCACGAATGCCACTCTAACAAGGTATGGCAAGGCATGGATCATGGCATACAAACATATGAATTTCAATCACTGAAATATGATGCTTAACAGCCCCGAATCATGGGAATATGGCACCCGATACATGAGACGCATCCCGAAACTCAAAATTAGGCATATGAAATGGCCTACAACTATGAAATACATGCATTATTTGCACACGAAGTGTGAATACAGAAGAAAGACAGCCCCGAGAAAAACATTTTTACAGTACAAAATATGGTCAAACAGCAAGCGCAGGTAGGGCTAAAATGGCATACAAAAATGGCTCCGCAAGGGAGGCAATGAAGCAAGTGGTAGATGCAAAGCCCAAACAGAAAAAGACCCTTCTACAACACTGAATAGGGACCAAAAATATGACTATTCACAGTAGATGACAAGTCCCAAAACAGTATACAAACATGCTAAAGATGCAATGCAAGATTAAGGCCAACCAAGGGCTATAACATGAAGTATACAAAACATGCATCAAACAGCCAAAGACCCTTAATGAAACATGTCAAGGGGGTCAAAATATGGCCACTTTCAGTTCTGATCATGGCCGAAAAACAGAAGCATGATAGGCTAAAAAAAATGCAAAAATGGGGACCAAAAGGGGTAATGAAGCAAGTCATACATGGAGGTCCCCAACAGTGTTGAGCCCTTCTTCAATGTTGAAGAAGGGCTCAAAATAAGCCTAACCACAGTTTACATCATGCTCGAAAACAGATCACACATAGGCTAAAAGAATCATGCAAAATAATGGCATACAAAGGGGTAATGAAGAAAGTGTCAAAAATAAGCTTCAAACTGTAATAAGCCCCTAATGAAACATGGAATATAGCTCAAAAAAATGACATTTTTTGTTTTGGTCGGAGCTCAAAACAGCAAGTAAAGAGGCTAAAAAAGAGGCAAAAATGAACTAGAAAGAGGGAGAAGAGTGCTCACCCTTGAAGACCCAACCTTTGCTGCCTCTAGGACTGAAAAATGTTGCCTCTTAGCTGCTGGAAAGCCACTCCTATCTGCCGGAATGGAGTAGTGGTGGTGGTGCTTGGTGGTGGTGAAGAAATGGGTGTAGGAACTTGGAGTTTTAAGGTTAGAATATAGAAGAGAGAGAGATTGTATGGAGGAGCTCCCAAATCAGATATTTTGTAACCCTTAAACCAGCTGGGGAGGGGCTGTATATATAGGCAAATGAGGTGAAAAAGAGGGGGGAAAAAAGGGGGGGAATTATTTCAAAATTCCCTCCAAAAAGGCCTAAAGGGATTAAAGGCAAGTGATAGCTTCTGGTTCCAAATGGCCGAGAGCCCTTCAACAAAGTTGAAGAGGGGCTCAAAATAAGACACTTTTTAGTTTACGACCAAGTCCAACACAGCCCACAAGTACGCCTAAAATACCGTGCAAAAAGGGCCTAAAAAGAGGTAAAGAGGCAAGTGGTATATGGAGATGTCAAACACAAAAGGTCCTTAATCAAACATGAAAAGGACCTCAAAATAGACTATCTCAAGTTCGGGTCGGAGCCCAAAAATGTAGAATGAAGGTTCGGGAGCCGAAACACGCAGTTCGGGGCCCCAAAAGTGGGCTGTTAGGCATCGGAAGTGGTGTCGACCACGAAGTTGGTCTCTCGGACCACAGTGTCCCTCAAAAGGGAGTAAATAAGATATGTGCCAAAAACCGGGGCAAACGGAGGTAGTTAGGCGGTCCCGAACCGAGGCACACGGCCTGACGGCTCCGAAAACTGGGAACCGGGCTCCGAGATGGGAAAAATGGCCTATGACCACGAAACGTAGCCCACGGCCACTGAGAGATGATCTACGAGACTCTCCCTCCCTTTGGGAAGAGAAACATAGAAAATCGAGCCTGGTTCGCAAACCGAGGCAAAGCACAAAAGAGTCCGGAAGTCCGGAGGCAAGGCTCGCAGCCGGGACTCCGCAACCTCAGAACGAGCACAATATGCAACAGCACCAAGCGCTCAATGATGACGTCTGAGTCTTAAGGTAGGTCAAAATGGGGTGTCTACAGTTGCCTCTTTGCCCTCTTTGACAAACTCGAAAGTCATAAGAATGACGGGAGTGAATGTCAAAGCCCAGAGACGTCCCATTTTTGATAAGGCCGAAGACTTAGACAAAGCATACAAGCTACAGATAAAGACATGCGCCCGAAGGCAGGGGCAAAATGCAACTGACAATGCAAGAAGCCGAACATAACTTATGATCATGCAAAGAAACATAGGGATGTATCCCGGTGTTTCGGAAATGTATAAGCATTAGAATGTATTCCGGATGCTCTTAACCAAAGATGGAGAAACACGGGGACGTATCCCAAGGATTAGGGACGTATCCCAAGGATTAGGGACGTATCCCAAGGGTTAGGGACGTATCCCAAGGATTAGGGACGTATCCCAAAGGTTAGGGACGTATCCCAGAGATTAGGGATGTACCCCAAGGATTAGGGACGTATCCCAAAGGTTAGGGACGTATCCCAGAGATTAGGGACGTATCCCAAAGATTAGGGACGTATCCCAAAGGTTAGGGACGTATCCCAGGGATTAGGGACGTATCCCAAGATTTAGAAAAGAAGGAGAAACATAGGGACGTATCCCGGTGTTCCGCGAGGAATGTGAAACATAGGGACGTATCCTGGTGTTCCGCAAGGAATGAGAAACATAGGGACGTATCCCGGTGTTCCGCAAGGAATGTGAAACATAGGGACGTATCCCGGTGTTTCGAAAGGCAAGAGAAACGTAGGGATGTATCCCGGTGTTTTCAAAAGAGGGAGAAACTTAGGATGTATCCCGGTGTTTCAGAAAGAAGGAGAAACGTAGGGACGTATCCCGGTGTTTCGCAAAGAGAGGAGAAACGTAGGGACGTATCCCGGTGTTTCGAAAAGAGAGAGAAACGTAAGGACGTATCTCGGTGTTTTGAAAAGAGGGAGAAACTTAGGGACGTATCCCGGTGTTTCAGAAAGAAGGGAGAAACGTAGGGACGTATCCCGGTGTTTCGCAAAGAGAGGATAAACGTAGGGACGTATCCCGGTGTTTCAGAAAGGTATAAGCATTGGAACGTATTCCAAATGCTCTAAACCAGAGGAGGTCTAACCCGTCGCACACGCAAGGTGCATAACAATGCTAGTAATGAGCAAAACAATGCTAGATAGATGTGCACAATCAATGCAACGAATGAGCATAACAATGCTAGTGAAGTGGGTGCATAACACTGCAACTGGAATGTGCATCACAATGCAAGCATGAGAAGTGCATAACAATGCGGGTGGAAGGGTGCATAACAATGCAAGTGGAATGTGCGTGACAACGCATAGTTGAAACAAAATGCCGAATAAGGGAATACAAGCCTTAACGAGACCAGATAAAAACGCGACCTCCGATTTACCTTCGGAGGGGTTTGCAACACATTCAGCTCAAGAACGGGCACACCCTGTTCATATTAGAGAGAGATAACATCTGCTGCTGCTTTAATTGCCATTCTGACTTGAAGCAGGCTTACACTTGGATAGAGGCACGCTCATTCTTCGGAACACTGACAAGGTCTGAAGAGGTACATACGGAATGCGATCTCGGAGTTTACCGAAGTTGGAACAAACTCAGATGCCCGACATTTCCCTCTTTTGCTTTTGCTTTGCAGTCCGGAACCATTATAGCTTCAGATAGGTCCTGGTTCTACTGTTCGCACTTATCGGGGGTGGACCCTTAGTTTTTTCGAAAGAACAAATTCCTTTTTTGCACAAATGTGGAGAATGGCACAGCACTCTGAGCACACAACAAATCATTTTTGAAATTGAGAAAATGAGTTATCGACCGGGTATTGAGCCTACAACTGAACACAGCAAAGATGACCCAACAACGGAAAATAAGGTAAACAACCTAAACACATATATTGACACTTGAAACGACTCAAAACAAGAATCGAGACAACAAAACACAACGAAAGACTCAAATGCGCACAGGGAGCCTGTTTCACCGGGTATTATTTCCCACCCTTTCTCATTTGATTCTCACATCACTCGGCATTCAATCTCTTGTTTTCTGAAAAAGCCCTTTTCCTTACTTTTTCTCTCAGCGCACATCTCTCTATTCTTCAATCTCTCATTTTTCATCCCTCCCCAGAGGGTTGTGGATAGACAAGAAATTGCGGGCTCTTGCCCCTAGCATTCTGCTAGATTCTCTTTCTTCTGCTCACAACAATGAACTTCTTCCACAGAGGGGCTGCGCTACAATTGGGTGTATAGCTAATCTGCAATTGACATCGGTTGATGATGCCCTGCTGGGGAGTTTGGACATGGTTAGATCTGTCCAGATGAGGGAGTGGAACATCCTGCCCTATTCCAATTCGTGCTTCGTACTTGGCTTGATACCTTGTTGTTTGGAGGGTGAGAGAGCTTTCAGCCCTTTGTTGCTAACTTCAGTTGTGCCCTCTTCTGGCAAGTAGAGTGCCTTTCTTGGCAAGTATGTTGAAAATGGGGGAAAGACAGGAAGCCTGACTCAACTGTGCCCCTAGTTCATCATTTCGACCATTTTTTGTTTTAAAACAATTTTGACCAACATGAAAGTTAGATTAACATGCTTATTCGATTTTTGATTTGAAATCATGCAAGTCAGGTTGTAAGCATTGAAAATTTCCTTTTTTGGGTCCAAGAAAATGGTCCAGTTTTGGAAAAATGGAATGATTTTTGAGAGAATAGTCAACCTCAGTAAAAATTCTCAAAAACTGTTTTTGCAAACGGCCACCGCTCAACAAGCAGGGAACCAACTCTTTGAGATGCACAACCTCGGACCCATAGCAATGGAAAATTGCCCCTTGTCTGAAGGACACTGCATGGCAATGGAAAGTTGCCCCTTGTTTGAAATGACACCGCAGTGCATTGAATTGCAACGGAAAGTTGCCCCTTGTCTAAATGGCACCGCAGCGTATTGAAATCAATCCTTCAGAGCGACGATCACAACCGAACTCTCGGATACAGAGAAGGCAAAGATGATCAAAACCATTTCATGGACACAACTGAATTTGAAGTGTTTTAGGGCTGGACTTCAGAATGAAGTTGCCTACGTATCCCAAAGATGGGAATCAAGCCTTACGTAGTTCGGGGTTAAGGTACACTCGGGTATTTAACCTCTCCTTTTTATGCTCTAACTTTTGCCAAGGCGCCTGTTGCAGGTTTTCGACCTTGCGAGCTTTGTTCTTCTTTCTTTTCTTTCTTTTTCATTTTTTCTCTTTTTTTTCTTTTAGGCTCTAACTTTTGCCAAGGCGCCCGATGCGGGTTTTCGACCTTGCGAGCTTCTTTTTCTTTTCTTTTCTTTTTCTTCTTCCTTTGTTCTTCTTTTTTTTCTGTATTTTTTTTCTTTCCTTTTGTATGTATTTTTTGCTTGCTCTAACTTTTGCCTGGGTCGCCCTTCCGGGTTTTCGGCCCAGCGAGCCTCTCAAAGGGTAAAAGTGTAGCAAGTCCATGCCAAATGGTTTTGAGATTGAAGCCCTCTGTATCCAGGAGAGTGGCTGTTGTATTGATTTGCAGAAGGATCCACCTTTGGCTCTTCGAGCACATCAGATATTTTTTGCCCCTAGTTCAAAGGGTACTTCTGTTCTAGCTTTGCAAGCTTCTTCTGATGAGGTCTGATCTTCTTGATCTGACTTTCCTTGCCTCTTGTTCGAGGGCTGCTTCAAATCTAGCCACACAGGCCTTACATTGTAGTTGACCGTTGAACGTTCTGAATGCAAGTTCAAGGTTTGAAAGCAAAGGGGGTCGAGTCTCGAGGCTGAGAGCGATCCTAAGCTGTACAATCTCAAGAGCGATTCCACACATGTCTTCGCAGGACCGTGCAAAACACTTTTTTTGAAAGTTTTTAAGAAAGCGACAAATCGCTCGCGCTGAAGACAGTGTGGGACCAATCTGGATCAAGCTAGGGTCCTTCTCAGTACTCACACTAACAAGCATGATTTCATTCATTAAGGGCTTAGCACGCCTCTCTTTCTCTCAATTTGATCAAAGTTTTGCAAATCCCGAGGAATTCCTCCCTCTTTGTTTTTATCACAATATTTCGAAAAAAGTTTTGGAAAACTTAGGTCGATGCAATGAATTCAAGGCACAGAAAAGACATAACTTCTAGTCAAATACTGCCATCTCATTTAGAATTTCTGGCACAACTGGCACACGGCAGAAGCAAACACAAGAGTATGAGAATCACTGCTGTTTCATTCGAAATCTGTTGGCGTTACTGGCTCCAAGGCAGAAACAGACTCAAAAGAAAACAAAAAGACAAACACAAAACAAGCAAGTGATGTCCAAGGTAACACCCCCGGCATCACCCGACTCCAACCAAAATAGGACTGACTCGATATGACAAGGCAGACTCAACAGGATTGACTCGATACAACGAGACAGACTCAACAGGGTTGACCCGATACAACGAGACAGACTCAACAGGGCTGACTCAATACAAGAAGACAGACTCAACAGGACTGACTCGATACGACAAGACAAACTCAACAAGGCTGACTCGATACAATAAGACAGACGCAATACCCAAGTCAAAAGGTAGGATAAACAGCATTCGCAAATGCTCAAAATAGTGCCATCAATCATATCCGGAGTAAACTGAGCACAGACAGCAAGTGGTTCATCCCTTGATCACATAACAACACAGGTCCAGAGTACCCGAGGGATATCAGACCCTTCTGGAGCTATGGTTCCAAGACTACTTAGCAGAAGAGAAAACAGACTACACCTCAGCCTGATTTCACTAGAACAGATACGAGCACAACTGAATGATTGCACTCTTTGCTGAATTCTGCCCCAAAATTCTGCCTGTGAACTGATACCCTCAAGTAAAACTGATTCCCCAAAATATTGATGCCCTCAGGCCTGATGCCCGGACTCGCAAACTGATACATGCATTCCCTGTAGAGATACACTCTAAAAGCCATAGCAAGTAAATGAGAGCCAATACACCCCTATGTTGGGGTAGGGTTTCCCTGTCCTATTTTGTCAGGAGCTAGGGTTTCACTACGCACGCAGCGGTTTCAAACAACCTATGATCGGGTGAGCAACCTGTCCTAGCTTGGAATGGTCGCTACGGATTTCGATATGCACTAGGTTGAATGGTCGAAAAGGGTGCCCCGGTAAAACCGGGGTTTGTGTTCCCATACTGGCAGAGCCCGCAACCGGTCAGCCTTATGGTCATGCCTTGACAAGACAAGCCTCCAGCAAACCGCTCAGGAATAGCAGATGGCCAACACGGTGTCCTAGGCGCACCAATGCACATGCAATGCAAAGAAACACATAAGTGTAGTCAAAACAGGATATCACGAGTTCGAGTCAAGTTCTCTAAAATCCCCAGCAGAGTCGCCAGAAACTGTAGACGTCCCCGAACGCCCCGGGAGGGTTAAGTCCCGTTCCGTTCATATTGGGGTCACTACAGTTCAAGGACTCAAATGTCACGGTTCTTAATCTTGAACCAAAGAGTCCAAATCCGGCAAATCGATTTTGAAAACAGATTTTTTGAAAAGAAGTGCCAAACATGGACTGCTTTGCCAGATACAGAGTCGCCACCTAAATGTTTTTTTAATGGGAAATTTAGGAAACCCTGACTCGGTGCCAAAGGCCACGTGTCCGTCATCACCAAAGTTGCCTCGGCTCGGGAACTTGGGTACGATCAGGGAAGGTCAACTATGAGCACCCCCTCTCGCCCGGTCCGAAGACCGGCCTCTACTAACCGTGATACCCAATTTTGAAAACGTTATGTGTTCTTATTCCGGTTATTAGCCTAGAATTACTATGTTATGCGCACAGCAAACAAGTATAGACCAAATCGCCTAAATTGGAACAAAACATTGTAAGTTTGTTTTGAAAATGATTTGCTTCTCGCAAGTAGGCTAAAATGCAGGTTTTGCCACCCTCAAGTGGGCTTTAGAAAAAGATGGTTTTGCCACTATCTAGTGGGCTTAAAACTCACAGTTTTAATGCATTATCCCAATTTAAGTAATTTGACCTCCACCCACAGGTATTCAAGCAGTTATATCACATAAGCAGCTAGCCTCATGGTAATCATGCTGTTATGGCAATACTCACACACATGCAAGGATGCTAAAGCATAAAAACTCACCTAGTACTCCAAGCCAAAACAGAAGCTTATTAGAAATCCATGCATGGACCTAAGCATACTGAAATGTCTAATGCAACACATGCAAAGATGTAATCTAGGCAGGCTCGGCTATCCTAGACATGACATGTGAAATGCTACAACTATCACGTATTCAATTTGGAATTGAAAGTACGATGCAGTTTGTATGATGTGCCAAGCCTGATGTATGTCAACAAATGCATGGATGCACGCATGCATTGCATAAGGTATGCTAATTTTAAATATGCCCTAATCTACCATCATAAGCAGGTAAATAAAAGGGAAGAAAGAAATGGGGGTTGGAAGACATACACACACTCACCCACACTTATTACAAATATGCCCTCACACGGAGGGACCAAAAGAATATACAGTCCCAAATAGTACAGTCCAAATACATAATAAATGAATTATTATAGAATTTCTAATTATCAAATTAAATTCAATATATAAAAAAAGAAAGGGGCCTCAGCCCTGCCTCGGGATGCGCGAATGATGCATGCTCGAATCCGACTTGCCCAGAAAATCCGCACCATACCACTGCTGTCTCTGTTCTTACTGCCCTGTCTCTCCAAAAATTGCCAAAGTTCCAGAACACCTTCCTTGCATGCTGCTGTACACCACCGGTTGGATGGAATGGCCACCGGCCATGTAAAATGACCACCGGCTGCTTGAGAGGTTATCGGCTACCCATAAAGTGCCGGTCGGCACTCTATACTGCCGGTCGGCAGAAAATTCCTGCAGAGGACAGTTTTGACAGCAACAGCAGACATACAGTGTATGGCATGAAATTTCCAGCAAATGTGTGCACCAACACATCCCTTATCATGATTTTGACTCAAAGGGGTGTGTTCCTTGATACTCGGACCACCAATTGCGCATTTCGATGCGTGATGGCCCAAGAAACCAAGTATGCACTTTGATTTCAAATGTCATGCAAATCAAACAAACACATAAAGCCCAACCTCTATCACTTGATCAAGAGGCAAGGCATGCATGCCAATGCAATGCAACCTAGGCATGTGATCTAGTATGCAACATGGGCATGCAAACATATGAACATGCAATGCAACTACATGGCACACACAATGCTAACAACATAACATGCACAACGCATTGAGACATGGCATATACAATGCAAGATGGACTTACACCAATGTGAGTGGACCTCATCCACACTCGCATAAGAGGCCATAAAATGAAAATGGGACGCTCGAAATACGTACACGTATGCACGCAAACCGAGGACCGGACCTAAGGCACGAATGCCACTCTAACAAGGTATGGCAAGGCATGGATCATGGCATACAAACATATGAATTTCAATCACTGAAATATGATGCTTAACAGCCCCGAATCATGGGAATATGGCACCCGATACATGAGACGCATCCCGAAACTCAAAATTAGGCATAGAAATGGCCTACAACTATGCAATACATGCATTATTTGCACACGAAGTGTGAATACAGAAGAAAGACAGCCCCGAGAAAAACATTTTTACAGCACAAAGCATGGTCAAACAGCAAGCGCAGGTAGGGCTAAAATGGCATACAAAAATGGCTCCGCAAGGGAGGTAATGAAGCAAGTGGTAGATGCAAAGCCCAAACAGAAAAAGACCCTTCTACAACACTGAAGAGGGACCAAAAATATGACTATTTACAGTAGATGACAAGTCCCAAAACAGTATACAAACATGCTAAAGATGCAATGCAAGATTAAGGCCAACCAAGGGCTATAACATGAAGTATACAAAACATGCATCAAAAAGCCAAAGACCCTTAATGAAACATGTCAAGGGGGTCAAAATATGGCCACTTTCAGTTCTGATCATGGCCGAAAAACAGAAGCATGATAGGCTAAAAAAAAATGCAAAAATGGGGACCAAAGAGGGGTAATGAAGCAAGTCATACATGGAGGTCCCCAACAGTGTTGAGCCCTTCTTCAATGTTGAAGAAGGGCTCAAAATAAGCCTAACCACAGTTTACATCATGCTCGAAAACAGATCACACATAGGCTAAAAGAATCATGCAAAATAATGGCATACAAAGGGGTAATGAAGAAAGTGTCAAAAATAAGCTTCAAACTGTAATAAGCCCTTAATGAAACATGGAATATAGCTCAAAAAAATGACATTTTCTGTTTTGGTCGGAGCTCAAAACAGCAAGTAAAGAGGCTAAAAAAATGAGGCAAAAATGAACTAGAAAGAGGGAGAAGAGTGCTCACCCTTGAAGACCCAACCTTTGCTGCCTCTAGGACTGAAAAATGTTGCCTCTTAGCTGCTGGAAAGCCACTCCTATCTGCCGGAATGGAGTAGTGGTGGTGGTGCTTGGTGGTGGTGAAGAAATGGGTGTAGGAACTTGGAGTTTTAAGGTTAGAATATAGAGAGAGAGAGATTGTATGGAGGAGCTCCCAAATCAGATTTTTTAACCCTTAAAACAGCTGGGGAGGGGCTGTATATATAGGCAAATGAGGTGAAAAAGAGGGGGGAAAAAAGGGGGGGAAATATTCAAGTTTCCCTCAAAAAGGCCTAAAGAGGGATATAAAGGCAAGTGTAGCTTCTGGTCCGAATGGCGAGAGCCCTTCAACAAAGTTGAAGAGGGGCTCAAAATAAGACACTTTTTAGTTTACGACCAAGTCCAACACAGCCCACAAGTACGCCTAAAATACCGTGCAAAAAAGGCCTAAAAAGAGGTAAAGAGGCAAGTGGTATATGGAGATGTCAAACAGAAAAAGGTCCTTAATCAAACATGAAAAGGATCCCAAAATAAGACTATCTCAAGTTTGGGTCGGAGCCCAAAAATGTATAATGAAGGTTCGGGAGCCGAAACACGCAGTTTGGGGCCCCAAAAGTAGGTTGTTAGGCACCGGAAGTGGTGTCTGACCACGAAGTTGGTCTCTCGGACCACAGTGTCCCTCAAAAGGGAGTAAATAAGATATGTGCCAAAAACCGGGGCAAACGGAGGTAGTTAGGCGGTCCCGAACCGAGGCACACGGCCTGACGGCTCCGAAAACTGGGAACCGGGCTCCGAGATGGGAAAAATGGCCTATGACCACGAAACGTAGCCCACGGCCACTGAGAGATTATCTACGAGACCTCTCCCTCCCTTTGGGAAGAGAAACAGAGAAAATCGAGCCTGGTTCGCAAACCGAGGCAAAGCACAAAAGAGTCCGGAAGTCCGGAGGCAAGGCTCGCAGCCGGACTCCGCAACCTCAGAACGAGCACAATATGCAACATCACCAAGCGCTCAATTGATGACGTCTAAGTCTTAAGGTCGGTCAAAAATGGGGTGTCTACACCACCACACATTGGTGGCCTCCCAGATGTGCTGAACAAGACCTTGGGGTTCAAATTTGACAACTCTAAAACAGGAGAGAGAATAGTCCAATTCAAAGAGGGGTTCAAAAGGGTCAAAGAGAATTACTGGCCGGCCATATGTTTTTAGGGTCCTCCCATGTGTGTACATCACAAATATGTGGTTTTGGCTCGAAGAAAATGGCCCTAGGGTGTTCAACATTAGCCCGGAGGTGAGAAAAACGGGCGCCGGGAGGCGCCGGAAGAGCATAACTACTTGCTGAGACAATTACTAGCCTCCCACCCTCCAGTGACCTTCCTTATGATAAAACAGAGGTACCTGCCAAAAATGAACAAAAACCGATGCAAAAAGAATGCTCGGGGACCAAAACACGCAGTTCGGGGTCCCGAAAATAGGCCGTTAAGCACCGAAAGTGGTGATTGGCCACGAAGTGGGTATCTGAGACCCCAGTGTCCCTCGAAAGGGAGTAAATGAGATGTATGCCAAAAACCGGAGGAATCGGAGATGGTTGGGTGGTCCCAAACTGAGGCACACGGCCTGACGGCTCCGAAAACCGGGAACCGGGCTCCGAAATGGGCAAAATGGCCTACGGCTACGAAAAGTAGCCCATGGCCACCGAGAGATGGTCTACTAGACCTCTCCCTCCCCTCAGGAAAGAAAACAGAGAAAACCGAGTCTGGTTCGCAAACCGAGGCAAGGCACAAAAGAGAGTTCGGAAGTCCAGAGGCAGGGCGCACGGCCGCAACTCTGAGACTTCTGAACGAGCACGATATGCAACATCACTGAGCGCTCAATCGGTGACGTCTGAGTCTTAAGGTCGGTCAAAAATGGGGTGTCTACAGTTGCCCCTCTTTGACAGAACTCGAAAGTCATAACAATGACGGGAGTGAATGTCAAAGCCCAGAGACGACCCATTTTTGATAAGGCCGAAGACTTAGACAATCATACAAGATAAACAGAGATATGTGCCCGCAGGCGTGCCCGCAGGCAGGAGGGGGGCAAAATGCAAAGCGACATGCACAGAGCCGAATGATCATGAAAATGCAGCAAGCTGTAATGAGGCAAGTATTCTCAAATAGATGCAACAGTTTTAAGCAAGAATGCAAAGCAACAACTACATTTCATGCAGTTAGGAATGCGGAGAATCATTCAACTCTCGTCGCGTCTCACACGGAGAAGATACGATACTTGCGCGATTCGTCTGGTCGCACCAGCCTCAAATGAACCGTACATACAATATCGTGCCTGCAAAAGAGAGAATTCAACAAGAACATATGCTAACAACATATATTCAATGTGATTCCTGTGATTCCGAAAGTTTGACACACGCAGTGTCGGCAAGTAAATGCAACATAATGCAAGAAAAGAACGCGCGTGACAATGCATGCTCAAGCACAGATGTATGGTACACCAAGAAAACATGCACGACAATGCAAAATGTTCATGAGAATGCCAGCTATACGCACAACAATGCAAAATGAACACGAATCAGGGCACCCGTTGCTGCGAAATAACGAGTAAGAAAACGCGCATTTCGGCGAAGGCAACTCAATCGCGGCCTCTGATTCACCTCCCGGAGAGTTTACAACATGTTCAAAAAGGATACACTTTGATTTTGATGAGTGATGATGAGACACATGTCAGAAATTGCAGCTGAAGTTCCGGCGGACCGATTTCGCGACCGGAAGTACACTTTTCTTGAACTTTTTTAGGTCCCGGGAGCTCCAATCTTCCTCAAAATTTGCAGGGAGCTAGAGGGGGGTGTGGGGGAGATGGCCGGCCAAGTGGTGACCCTAGGGGAGGCTGCCGGCCATGCTTCAAAAAGCAAATGGCCGGCCAGCCAGAAAAGGTGGCCGGCCGGCCACCTGCCCAAAAGCAGGGGCAATTTCGTCTTTTGCCTCATTTTCTATAAATATCCTCACCCATTCCATGTGAAATCACTCCCACAGCCGTGGAAACTTCTTCTCTTGTCTCCCAAACCATTTTTTCTTTCAGATCTGCACTTTATACGCGCTTTTCAGCCTTTTTTGCAAGTTGTTTTCGTGAAATCCTTCAGTTTTAAGCACTTTGAGGCGACTAAATTTTGATTTCGGAGCTTCTCTTCTCATTTTCACCACTTGAGGTAAGTTTGTCTCAATATTTGGAATATTTTCTCGGGAGTTGACTTTTGTTGACTTTTTCATTTCCCGAGAGTTGACTTTTGTTGACTTTTTCCAATTTTGGCTCATTTTTCCTTCTTTTTGCAGATTTCTCGAAATGGCGGGTGATTACCCTCATGGTGGAGGTCCTCCAGGTGCCGGGGACGATTTTGACATTATGGCACTCCCCCCGAGAGTCCGTCCCTTCATTCCCGGGAGGTACGCCCCGGCAGTGCACATTCTTCCGCGAGCCGTTTTCCGTCATTTCACTGACTTCAATGATCGGGCACCCGGAGACTTGCTTCTACGAGAGCCGGAGCAGCACCTCTCTTCCGAGGCACGAGAGGTATTTTACTTTATTTTCTGCATTTTTTGTGCATTTTGTAGCTTTGCCATGCTTAAACACACAGTTGTAGCTTATGACATAGTACTTTGTTTGCACTCCGAACATGCGACTTAAACAGTTGAATTGCTGAACACACGGCTCACTGACTGATTGATTGTGAACACACGGCACACATTAGTTAAGCATTGATCACACGGTTCAAACACTGATTCGTCGAACACACAGCCCGAATTCGAAGGTGAACACACGGCGCACACTGACTACAAGTAGAACACACAGTCCCAAACTCTGATTTTCTGAACACACAGTCCAAGTTGATGGTGAACACACAGCCCACACTGATTGAGAGTAGAACACACAGTCCCAAACTCCGATTTTCTGAACACACGGCCCAGATCAAATTAAGGTGAACACGCAGCCCACTGATTAGGATTGAACACGCAGCCCAAAACCCAGATTTGCTGAACACGCAGCCCAGATATAAATTAAAGTGAACACGCAGCCCACTGATTAATGATTTGAACACGCAGCCCAAAACACTGATTTACTGAACACGCAGCCCAGATAGAAATAAAGTGAACACGCAGCCCACTGATTAGGATTTTGAACACGCAGCCCAAAACACTGATTTACTGAACACGCAGCCCAGATAGATATTAAAGTGAACACGCAGCCCACTGATTAATGATTTGAACACGCAGCCCAAAACACTGATTTACTGAACACGCAGCCCAGATAGCAATAAAGTGAACACGCAGCCCACTGATAAATGATTTGAACACGCAGCCCAAAACATTGATTTACTGAACACAGCCCAGATAGAAATAAAGTGAACACGCAGCCCACTGATTAGGATTTTGAACACGCAGCCCAAAACACTGATTTACTGAACACGCAGCCCAGATAGATATAAAGTGAACACGCAGCCCACTGATAAATGATTTGAACACGCAGCCCAAAACATTGATTTACTGAACACGCAGCCCAGATAGCAATAAAGTGAACACGCAGCCCACTGATTAGGATTTTGAACACGCAGCCCAAAACACTGATTTACTGAACACGCAGCCCAGATAGCAATAAAGTGAACACGCAGCCCACTGATAAATGATTTGAACACGCAGCCCAGATAGAAATAAAGTGAACACGCAGCCCACTGATTAGGATTTTGAACATGCAGCCCAAAACACTGATTTACTGAACACGCAGCCCAGATAGATATAATGAACACGCAGCCCACTGATAAATTTTGAACACGCAGCCCAAAACATTGATTTACTGAACACGCAGCCCAGATAGCAAAAAGTGAACACGCAGCCCACTGATTAGGATTTTGAACACGCAGCCCAAAACACTGATTTACTGAACACGCAGCCCAGATAGCAATAAAGTGAACACGCAGCCCACTGATTAGGATTTTGAACACGCAGCCCAAAACACTGATTTACTGAACATGCAGCCCAGATAGCAATAAAGTGAACACGCAGCCCACTGATTAGGATTTTGAACACGCAGCCCAAAACACTGATTTACTGAACACGCAGCCCAGATAGCAATAAAGTGAACACGCAGCCCACTGATAAATGATTCATTTGCACACTGCTACTTCATTTGATTTGCGTACTGAACACATGTATTCATTCTAAATGCAGGTTGGCTCTCGCACAGTACGAGGATACGGCTCCACTGCCGCGAGGGAGTGGTACGCCGAGCTCCCGGAGGCTGTCCGGGATTTAGTTGACGCAGCAGGGTTTGGACCATTCTGCATGGGATTATCACACTGTCCTGCCAGCAGGACACTATTAGCTGTTCTGGTGGAGAGATGGTGGGACACCACCAATTCTTTCATTTTTCCGCCACCGGGGATATGACCATGACCCTGCTGGATTTTGCTGTACTCACCGGCCTAGACACAGGCGGTTGGCCCATACCTTATGACGAGGATATGGGTGAGTGGGAGGCTGCATGGATACATCTGTTGGGGGGTCGCCCACCTGTAGATAGAGCTTCCGGGAGAGTTCGGTACACCTGGTTCTCTGCCCGTTTCGGAGGCCAGAGATGGAGCCTGAGTCTCCTGAGGAGATTGAGCAGTACACCCGAGTTTTCTCATGTTCCTCTTTGGCACCACTCTGTTTGCCGATAGGGGGAACACTGTCGGTTTACCTTCTGAGTGCCCTAGTGGACCTATCACAGGTCCATCGGTATGACTGGGGTGGCGCTGGCCTGGCTACCCTCTACTGCTACATGAGTGCGGCCTCTCGCGGGCGGGGAGACTTGCTCGGCGGCTATTGGAGAGCCTGGGAGGTACGTTCTGTCCTCTTGATTTACATTTCTGCTCCTCATTACTTGTTCACTGCACACACGGCGCACTTTGCACTCTGTATTCTGCCTTTAGCACTTTGTATTCACATTCCGCACTGCTTTTCTCAGCTATGGGTGTACGTATATTTCCCCACATTAGGCCCGGAGATGGAGGTGGCAGGACCCCTTATGGCTCCGTTTTCGCTGGTATTCGAGGGCCCGCATCGACCGAGACCTCGAGAGACTCTCTTTTACCTGCGACAGTACTTTGATACTGTGCGGACGACAGAGGTATTTCAGAACTCTCAGTTCCTTTCATTTTCATCTTTGATCTGCCCTGTATATTCCTGGTTTCTGATTGATTTATGCACTGGTTATCCGCAGATTACCTGGCAGCCCTGGGCGGTCTTAGGTGATGGTCTCCGATATCAGTATCCCGGAGGATCGAGTAATTCCCAGTATAGGTTCCTGCTCGAGGGACCGATCGGTAGGGCGTGGTTCCTGGGGGAACGCTTTCTGCGCCAGGTGTGGGGGTATGATTCTCAGGACCCTCCTGCTGTACCTCCAGCCACTATGCGGACTGCGGACAGACTCTCTATCCAGGAGGTCACTAGTGCCATGCAGGGCATCGATGCTTTGTTACATCTGATGGAGGGGGACTACGCCACCTATCGTCGGATATACCTGATGCCCCCCCTGACGGGAGTGCGTGTTCCGACACTGAGGCCCACTGATGTACCATCTTCGAGTCGTGCCCGTGCTACGGATATCCCTTCCTCTAGCAGGGCTGGTGCATCTAGGGGTAGAGGTAGTTCTATTCCTCCGATCCCTCCATCTCTTCATCCTCATGCTGGGTGGCCAGACATGCCGACCGAGTTGACGAGCTGGCGGTTCGGGACTCCTTACCAGGTCTCGCTAGAGCCTCCTCTTCCTGACCACAGATATGTCAGAGACCCTGATTCACCCCCGGTACATTTTACAGCTTTGATTTATCAGTTAGATATTTGGACATTCATTCCTTTACTGATAGTTTTGCATTTGTATTTGCAGCCTCCAGTTGAGTACACGGACGAGCTGCTCGGGATGCTGGCCATATTCGAGGGCATGATCCTACGGAGGGAGGCATAGCTAGCCATCATGGGCGTCCAGGTATGTCCATTTTCTGCATTTAGCATATTTCTGATAACATACTGGTTTTGAACATTTGCTGTATTGATAGTCTGTGTAGAGCACATCTGACACACACCCATTCACATATTGTACTTGCATCTGCTTTTCATATTTGAACTGATGTATTGAACTCTTGACTTTCAGATGCCTCCTGTATATGCACCACCGCAGGCGGGCCACCCGGGCCTTCTCAGAGAGGTCGAGGTGCTGGGCCATCCAGGCCTTTCGAGGAGCTGGGCCATCCAGGCCTTTCTCAGGGAGCAGGGCCATCTAGGCCTGTCCGAGGAGCTCGAGGAGCAGGGTCGTCTCGCAGACGCAGGGCACCCATCATTGAGGAGGAGGAGGAGGAGGAGGTCGCAGACCGTGAGTCAGAGACATCTGCTGGGGAGGGAGGCTCCGGTCTTGGTTCCGGGAGTGGAGACGAGGCTGAGGGGGATCCGGAGGACGATAGCTATGATCCAGATGGTGATGATGGTGCAGAGGTTATCCCGCAGAAGAGGATGAGAGGGCCTCCTCATTCCCGTTCCCGAGGATATTGATGTTATTTCCTGCTTTATTTTACTTTTTGCTAGTAGTTTGTAGCACTTTGCACATTGTTAGGCAGTTTTATATCCTGTAAAACTTGTACCTTTATTTTGCTGTAAAACATGATGGAATAAAACAGTTTTTGAAAAGGTGTTCGTATTTGAAATTCTTAGCATCGCATCGCATCGCATCATTTTGCACAAAAATGAAATTGAATGGGAATGTGCCTTGTGTATTTACCAGGTCAGGTAATGAACCGACGCAACAAATCAAACAACTCGACTTACTAAGAAATAACAGAATCTTAGCAAGTTTACAACTCGATAAGCAAAGTACAACAATGTTAACGACTCGATAAACAAGACTTAATAAAATTACATAAACAAAAGGTAATGACTCCAAAGACAAAATGCGACAGCTCGACAAAACTTACAACTCGATAAACAAAGCAACAACTCGATAAGCAAAAGTACAACAAAGCGCACTTTGGACGGACAATCTGGATGATGGAACGCATCCGAAACTGAGAGAAATGGAGGCCTTCGACATCCCCGATGCGTAGAAATGCCTCAAACTTCCTTCCGGAGGGCAAAACAGGACCAATGCATGGCCGGCTACATTTTGCATCTGGGGTTTGAAAGGTGGCCGGCCTACTAGAAAAGGTGGCCGGCCGGCCACCTCCCCCTGGAGCTCACAGAATTGTGACACGTGTCCTTTGAATAGTGTTTCACCCTCTATAAAAGCCCCAGCCTTGGAACTTATTCATTCATCACTGTTTCTCACAAAAATGGAGGCATTTCTCGCAGAAAATCTCACATCTTGGATCTCTTCTCTAGACGGCTCGGAAAAGTTGAACTTCCGGGGTTTCGGCTTAAATGCACTATTCACGCTGCGCCGGACTCCGTTGCATCTTCCTTTCCTCTATGCCCGGGCGCGAGTTTTGGAACCCGGTGACGCATGTCTTCAGCTTCGGAGGGCAAGAGGTATGTCCCACTTTCGAAGATTTTCAAGTCTTGATGGAATCTGAATGCTCAGAAGAGATTTTGCCTCAGTCCCGCTTTGGCCACGCCCAAGCTTTAGGGCGGATGTGCGGTCTCAACGCGCATGATGCTCGACCTCTGACTTGTAACGGGATGTTGGATATCCCGAGCCTGGTTTACCGATTCTCTGGTGCCGGTGACCGCAGCGACCATCATTAGCAAGGTTTCAGACAACATGCCCTCTGCTTGTGCATGCTATCTCATTTTCTGTTTGTCTCGGGCTCCGGAGGGGCTAGCATCCGTTTGATTGAAGTCGCTCAAGGCTTGCGGGAAGGAAAGAGCTGTATCGCCATGACATTAGCCGAGACACTGATGGGCTTGGATGCTTTCTACCGCCAAGAGACAACTAGATTTGCAGGGAGTCCACTACTGCTGCAGGTAATGTTTCCCACCCAAGCTTACATATGTATTTACTCACATCACTCGGCCCTCAGGCTCGGTTTCTCTCACGAAACCCACATCTTACTTTTTTCTCATCGCACATCTCTCTATTCTTTACTCTCTCATTTTTCATCCCTCCCCAGATATGGTTGATGGATAAATTGCAAGTTGTGGACTCTTGCCCTGCTTACTCAGCTCGCGGCTACTTCTTTCGACAACGCCTGGTTGACGCCCTTGATGAGGGATGGTGGTTTGAATGGATGTGCAATTTGTCTGCCGGTCACATTGCTTGGCGCTGCCTGTGGCTCAACTCCGACCCTTCCGGCGATGAGCTATAGCATGTTCCAGGATACTGG